>QANX01007105.1:0-29192 GCA_003254975.1 Ochetophila trinervis | reverse complement strand
TCGTCGGACCAAGCAAAAACATCTGAATTGGCCTTTAAAAAATATGTGAGCTCCCCTTTCAATTCTGGGGAGAGCATTGTTCCAACTCTCGTGGTCCTCTCTGGGTTATCCGGATCTATCTGGATGCTAGTGAGCTCCTCCACTGGTTCTCCTCTAAACATCTCTTGTTTCCTATCGTCCATCTCTCTTTCAAAAAGTTCTTCCTCGACTGTCTGGATCTCCATCGTCAATGAATCTTCAGCTAACACCTTCGAATCCACCTTAGATGCCTGTGAAACATTCTTTCCGTTAGCTTTAGGTGTTGGTGGTGAGGTGATTGCTTCGAGAGGTGGCTCAGAGCATTTATGCTCGGAGGGTGGTTTTTGTTTCCGCGAATCTTCTCTTGGTGTTAGGTTTCGGGACGGCCGGGAACATTTCTATTCGGGGGTCGATGCTGGCTCGGAGCATTTCTGCTCGGAGGGTCCGGCATCGATTAGGTGGTTGAGTCTTTTGTGACGCGACTCAGGACATTTCTGTCCGAAGGTGGAAAAGATGGGCAGCGTCTCTGCGTGGGCGTCCTTTTCCCTAAGAGTTGTGGCGTAGTATTGCCTGGACTCATATTGATCTCCTCGCACTAATCCAACGCCTCCTCTTTTGGTTGGGAACTTCATCATGAGGTGGTAGGTCGAGGTCGCTGCTCTCAAAGCGTTGAGGGCTGGTCTTCCTAGAATGGCGTTGTATGCTGATGCTGACTTTATCACCAAGAAATTTACTAGGACAGTGGATCTGTTTGGGATTTCCCCGACAATGAGAGGTAGCTCGACGGAACCCTGGGGGAAGACTGTTTCTTTAGCGAACCCCATCAGTGGTGTCCGCACAGATTTGAGGACTTCTCTTTTCAGCCCCATTGCATCGAAAGGGGGCATGTACAGGATATCAACAGAGCTTCCGTTGTCGATCAGCATCCGATACACCCTGTGGTTGGCGACTTGAGTTGTTATCACTATAGCATCGTCGTGTGGGTGTTGTACTCTCGTGGCTTCCTCGTCTGTGAATGTTATAGAGAAGCTCTCTCTTCGGGTCACTTTCGTCGGTCTGAAAGTGCAGTTCACTTCATGATGCATGTCCAGACCCTTGGCGCCTCTCGCATACGCCTTTCATGACCGGTTGGACTCACCTCCGACTCCTGGTCCACCCATAATCGTCCTCACACTCCCGAGTATGTTATCCGGGTGCAGTGGAGGTGACGGTGCTTCTCCTCTTCCAACATCCTCCCGCCTTGGGGGAAGTGGAGTATTAGGCCCTGCAGCTTTTGCCAAAAACTCCTTTAGATGTCCTCTCTGGATGAGGGCTTCGATCTCGTCTTTCAGCTCCGTGCATTCCTCCGTACTGTGCCCGTAGTCTCTGTGGTACCTACAGTACTTGTTCTTATTTCTGAATTTAAAAGGGGTCCTCATCGAGAAGGGTTTCTTCAGTAGGTTGTTTCCCTCAATTTGCATCAATACTTCTGAGCGAGTTGTGTTGAGGGGGGTGAGCCTCTCGAACTTGCCCTTGGGCGGCCGTGGTGCTAGGTTCACCTCTTCGTAGTCCCTCTTATTGCTCCGGAGTGGGGTACTTCTCTGACTTTTCCTGACTTCAGGTCTCCCGCTTCCTCCGTTCCGGTTCAAGTTTCTCTTGCACTGGATGATTTCTTCCGCATAGATGTGTTTATAGGCTTCGGCCGGCCAACATCTCCGAGAACGTTCGCGGTGGGTTCTTAGCTATCGTCCTGATGAAGTCCTCATCACGGACTCCATCCTGCATGGCTTGCATTGCGCGATCGTCGGTGCAGCCCTCAATTTGTATCATCATATCTGAAAATCTTTGAACATGTCTTCAAAAACTCATTCTCCCCTTGCATAACAGATGACAAGTGAGAGGGTGGCTTCTTCACTGGCCTGGCTCCTATAAACTACACCATGAAAGCATTCTCCAGCTGGATAAAAGAGTTGATTGAGCCAGGGCGTAAGCTGGTAAGCCAAGTCCGAGCTACCCCTCCTAGAGTTAAAGGAAAAGCGCGGCATTTGATAGCATCCTCTGCAGCTTCAAATTCCATCCACACCTTGTATGCTCCAAGCCAAGGTGCTCCGCCGGATCTCCCTTGCCTTCGTACCTCCCCACACTTGGCATTTCGAAGTCCTTGGGGAGCCCAGCTCGGCGTATCCCTATCCCGAATGGTAAAGTTTCTTGTCCTGGTCTGAGCGCATAGACATAGGGATGTGGGTGAAGGATCAAATACTGTTGGTCGCTACGGAATTTCATGTACGCCTCATCTTCAAGTCTCCTCCGCTCTGTTTCAATTCTTTGTGCCTCCTCGGCTTCCAGTCTCCTCCTCTCAATCTCGTGCCTCTGCCTCTCCTCAGCTTCTACTCTTAGTTTTTCTTCAGCTAGGATTTTTCGCCTTTCCTCCGCACGGATTTTCTGCCTCTCTTCCGCTCGGATGAGCCTTCTCTCTTCCTCTACTTCAGTTTGCCTCCTGTGTTCACCTCGGGATTCTGCTCTCTCTTGCTCCTCTCGTGCTCGCCGTCTGGCGTCAAGGGAAGCCCTTAGGTTGCTGAGGTCCAGGCCATCATTTGGGGAAGAGAAGGTGTCGCTCACGGATCTAGTCCGCAAGCTATTTCGCTCCTCAGCCGGCTGCTGGTGGGCAGGCGAGGGGTAATTCCTCCTGGGGTTCCTCCGAATTGCGCCCAAGGGTGGTCTTGGGTGAGGTCTCGACGGCGCTGGCCTCTCTCGGTCGTGTTACAGTGAGCCTCTAGCTGCGGTTCCCAGCTCCTCTCCTGGTGCTCCCCCATCTCCATGAGTCCGCGGGACAACACGGTCTCGTGGAGAGTCTACTGGAGCTGGGCTTATCATTGTTCGTGAAAACGGTTCACGGTTGGTTCGCTGCTGGTTCTCGAGGAGGCCGATGACTTGCTCCATCCGATTCTCTAAGTCAGATATTCGAGTTCGCTCGGAGCGCGGGGCAATACGTCTCTCACTTCGCCTCCGAGCTGGTGGCAGCAGTTGAGAGGGCAGAGTTTTTCTCGGTTCAGCTGCCGGAATTGATGTCCCTCGGTTCGGGAAGAAGCTGGTTCTCATGGGCTGCTTGCCCCTGGCTTCTCTGTTAGATGGTTCAGCTCCATCCAACGTGGCCTACTGTTCCGGGTGGGTGTCTGTCATCTCGCTTCAGGTCTTACTTTGGTTCAACTGGCTTTCGCTTCAGCCCAGTTCAGCTCAGCTTCAGTGAGGTTCAACTCCAGTCAGATTCAGCTTCGGTTAGGTTCAGCTCCAGCTCAATCCACCTTAGCTTCAGTTAGGTTCAGCTCCAGCCAGATTCAGCTTCGGTTAGTTTCAGCTTCAGCTCAGTCCACCTCAGCTTCAGTTAGGTTCAGCGTCAGCCAGATTCAGCTTCGGTTAGGTTCAGTCGAGGTGCTAGGGTGAAATATATATATATATATATATATATTTTGGCAGATCTCTTTCGTTTCTTTTCTTTTCTGCTTGCCTCTTTTCTCTCTCTTTTTTTTTTTTACACCGAACAGCACCCTAACTTTCAGAAGCACACAGCACAAATATCACCTAAAAGGGGGTTGAAACATCAAGACAAATGAGAAGCTGAATCTATAAAAAGTCTAACCGAGATCTAGAGCAAAACAACTAGGAACCTTAAACAAAGAAACTAAAAAAGCAAGCTCAAGAACTAACAAAACATAATAAAACTAAACACTCTTGAAAAACCCGTCAGTTGCAAAGATGCAAGAAAAATGACATAAACGGTGGAAACACCGGGAAGCTAGCAAGACTTAATAAAACTAACTACCCTTGAGAAACCTGTGGGTTGCAAAGATGCAAGAAAAAAGAAACACAAACGGCGGAAACACTGGGAAGCTAGCAAGACTTAATAAAACTAACCACACAAAAATGCAATGATTTCAGAAGTGAAAAACAACCACAAACATAAGAAATAAAAAATGGAAACACAAACGTTTCCCACAAACGGGGCCAAGATGTTGTGGCGATTTTTCGTCTCGGACCAGGCTTCTCGGGTTCCTGCAAAAACGGAGCAAAACCGGTTAGAGGGGCGTCGGTGTGGTGGCTGACATTTCCCCTCCGATGGTTAAGTCAGTCATGATTCTTAGTCCAAGAGGGTAATAACTAAAAAATGGCATAGAAAGAGGGGGGAGGAAAGTTGGAGAAAAGAGGAAGAAAAATGGAAAAATGGACTCCCAAAATCTGGAATGGGAGGGCTGTCCGGTTTAGGTGAGTTGAGGGAGGTCATGAATAGTGTTTTTTTCTTTTTTGGTTTTCAATTATGGTCAAAAGGGGCCAAAATCTCATATTTTTGCGCCAAAATCAAAGGTTTGGTGGTATCAAAACTCACAAAAACCTAGGCAGCCGAATTTTGGAGAAAATGAGAGAAAAGATGGTGAGGGTGATGGGGTTGGTAGCTCTCGGGCTGCGTGAGGCTCCAAAACACTGATCCCCCTTTTTTTCCTTTACTCTTACCTTATAACTTGGATATGGAGGGCTAAGATTAACCCACTAAAAACCCTATCCCTTATATTGGAGACAAGTGTCCCTTCCCAAGTGTATGGGCTTTGGATATTTTTGGGTTTATTTGGGCCACCACATTGTTGGGCATTTATTTTACTACCATCAATCATTAGGTATTTGACCCATTTAAGGGGTAAAAATACCCACAACAATATCTATCATTTAAACTTTTCTAGAGGATCTTTCACTGTGAACTGTGAAGTATTCAACTTTTAAGCCCTCATGACCATGGTGGTGGATAAAAATGATCGCTTCAGTGCAAACGGGATTCTTGATTTTTTTTTCTTTAATTGTATCTCCAAGATGTATTTCAGCATAAAAAAACCTACAATAAATAATTATTTTCACGAGAGTGGAAAACTCACATTTTTGTCAGATTTGCTATTCTTGTAAGGAAAACTATTTATTGCATCGTAAATAAAACAATTATCAATTGATGCAATTTAACGTGCATAAAACATTTCAGTAATATAATATTGGTTTATTATCACTCAAAGTTTATAAACTATATCGTGTTTAACATTTTCATTCTAAATTTTTTTTTTCATTTTGATTTTCAAACTCATATTATCGTATCACCATAAGTTCTTTTTGAAATTTTTGTCAATTTAAACCGTGCAATACACGTGCTTTTTAACGGTTTAAATGGATAAAAATTTTAAAAAAGACTTACAGTGATATGACAATATGAGTTTGAATATCAAAATAAATAAAAAACAAAATTTATGACGTAAATGTAAAACACAATATTTTAGAGACTTTCAGCGATAATAACCCTATAATATTTATACTATTGGAAGAGTAATCATAACAATGTAATATTAAATACGGTAAAAATAAATTAAAACTTATTTTTTAATATAATAATAAATATAAATGTAAAAAAACTTATATATATATATATATATATACACACACAAACATATATCTCGATCATCAGACACACATAGATTACGTATCATATCAAAACTATTACATCAAACATGTATCATCAGTTTTAAATAATTGAGTTTGCATATCCTGAATTTAAAAAAGTTGAGGATATCCTCTTTTTAATATAATTATATATATGTATATGAATATATATATATATATATTTGCTATAGAGCTTAACAGTTGACCTTTATAAAATTTTTATTTTTTTCTTAATTTTTTATTATTATTTTTTTTAGTTTGAATTTTATAGTATTTGAAACTATTAAGTATTAAAAGAACTAAAAATAATAAAAAATGCTATACAAAATACAATAGAGTATGTTATGGTATTTTTTAGTTATATTTTTTTAATTTTTTTTGTGTGTGTAGATTTTAGAATTTATAACATTTAAAAACATTTAGTAACAAAAAAATAAAAATAAATAAATCTACATGTTAAACTTCATACGCTCCTCAATATATAGATTTGTATAGCAAAATTATATATCTAATATACAGAACTGCTAATATGGGCGACATAGCCTACCATTTAATGGGTGACAATCTATATCAGCCGTCCGTTGTATATAGTTATAAAGTCAATATATTTGAGTATACGCATCAAACATCTAATATAGGTTGTCGCCCATTGAATGATGGACTGCGTCGTCCATATTAAAAGTTCTGCATATTATATATATACATACATATATATATATATGCTTATGTATGAAATATAATAATGAAAGTCCAATAAAATAAACTAATATAATTTATAAACAACAGAACAGCAAGAATACAATATCAAATTCAAGCTAATAACGTGTTTTAAATTGAAAAGATTTGCAATTTAAACGTAAAAGAAAAGAAAGAGAATAAAAATAAAAGAGAAAGCAATTTTTATAATCTTTATATAGGCTTAGAATTAGTTAAAGACTTCCAAAATAATAAAAGTTTTTGGCAACGCGCGGATTTGCAATTTGCTCGTGTTTCATATTTTACATATATATTTATTAAATTTAACAAATTTTTACGGCATCAGTTTTAGCCTTTAATAGTGTTAAATTTTTTTTTATTAAATATTATGTGCAACGCCACATCATTTTTACTTTTTTTATAATTTAAAAAGTAAATTATTATTTTATTTCTAGTTATGGACAAACTGTATTAAAACATTTAACTGAAACTACCAAATTGTTAAATTTAAAAAGCATATATATCAAATATAAAGTGCATAGACAATTTGCAAATCCATACAAAATTCAAAAGACAAATTGCTAAAAAAACCCAAATAATAAATACAATTAAAACTTCTTTTAATATAAATACTATTAATAAACTCATGTAACCTTTCAAAGTGATGAGAGGAAATCCACCAATAATGTATTTATTTATAACAGAATTATAATATTGGGTTTTACCAAGTTAATGGTGGCAAAATATTTAAGCAGGAAATAGAAGATTTTGCAACAGCAAAGTTCTCAAGTACTGCTGTACTAGCAGTGTAACTGTAACTAGGTTTTCCTTGATACAATTTTGGACACAGTTCCTTGACGCGGTCCAGGAGGACCCCGCGCAATAATACCAGATCGATGAGAATTGACCCAAAGAAGCATTGATAAGTCTGAAAGCAAATTCACCAAAAATAAAAATAAAAATAAAAAATCTAAAGCATGTAGCTATAGATCCTACATTTCAAGACCAATATATAGCATAAAATCTTCAAATACAAATTAAATTCTAACACTAACAAAATAAAAGTTGCGACTCTAGTTCAATATGAAGTCCCACATAGAAACCAGAGGTGTGTCAATCCAATCCACTCAATACAACTTAGACTAAGCCAAAAGCAGTCTTCCCAGAAATCCAAATCCATCAACAAAATCAGGGCCTTTGGCATGGCTGGGACATTCTCTTCCAACAAGAAAAAAATTGCAGACTTGCAGAATTTGCAAGTATATAATACTTTCTTACCATTATCTAACATACTGACCTATCCATAACAATTTCCATAGAACAGCAGCCATAGATACTAACATTTTCCCTACTGTCTTTTGCTTGTGCCTTGCATTGCAAGTTTTGCTTCTACTTGTTCTTCTGCCACCGGTAAGTAGTAGATTCGTGGAATCGCTTTGGTTTTTCTGAAGAGGTCATCCAGAGTGACAATTGGAGGATCAAGCTTCTCTGCCATTGGAGGTGGAGGTGGAAGAGGAAGCCGCTCTCTTGATGGGGGAGGATTAGGCAGTTGTGGTGGTGGCGGCGGGAGAGAAGGTGGAGGAGGAAGCTGCTGCTTATGCAAACGAGGGGAGGGCTGCGGCAAGTTTGGTGGGGTTGAAGAAACAGAAGGACCAAGATTGGCAGATGCAGCTGGAGTCTGTGGAGTCTGCGGAGTCTCAACCCTGGTCTTTACTTCCTGAGCATCAACAAACTCAGCTACAAGTAGGCGCCCACCATTTGGAGGCCATTGCAAGTTGTAAACAGCATTCCGTGTCTTTATGGCTTCCTCTAATGATGAATACTGCGCATCTCCACAGAAGTTTCACAATCATTAAATCAGTTACATTTAACTGGTTCTTTGTTCAACAAAACTATAAACAGGAATGTGTAATTTTCTACAAACAGAACTAGCAATAAAAATTGATTTCTTGAGCACACATGCAAGCACTTAACAAAAGGGAAAAGGATTCTCACAGTAACATAGCAATGGGTTTTGATGTGATCCATCCA
This sequence comes from Ochetophila trinervis, assembly GCA_003254975.1. Taxonomy (NCBI): domain Eukaryota; kingdom Viridiplantae; phylum Streptophyta; class Magnoliopsida; order Rosales; family Rhamnaceae; genus Ochetophila; species Ochetophila trinervis. The sequence continues at coordinate 20,999 of QANX01007105.1, read as the reverse complement.
GAAATTGGTAACATTCCCAGTTTTGCCTAAAAGTTCTTGCACGGCTTTCAGGGTAAAGGGGCGCAGAAAACGATCAACTCTGAGGGAATTAGTCGGTGCCTTTGGAGATGGTGGAACTGCAGATAGATGAAGATTAAAAAATCAAATCAAATGATACTGAATATCTGCAATCCAACAGAATTTACATTGATAACTCACCAACACGTTCCTTTGTTGCATCCTCACTGACTGTGGAGTCAGATCTAGAGAAATTGCGTTTAGGAACACCTGACTGAAAATTGTCCTTGGGTGTTGTAGGTGTAATATTAGAATTTTGTGGCTCCGGAACTTTTAGGCTTTCAGAGTTCCATCTGCGCTGCCTCTTTTGAGGCTCATGGTTTCCCCCCAATGCTTGATCTGTGAAAGAAATCTTATAAGAGAATATAACCACAGGACAACCAAATTTAGTTTACCAAAAAGTTCACTTACCTGACATGTAGAAAATTAAATATTTCTTATTTCATATTACAGACAAAGTAACAAGGATATTGGTGGGAATAAAGGCAAAACAAAATAATCATTTTACAAAATAGCCAAAAACAATAAACAAGACTATAGCTACTTCTCGAGGCTAGAATGAAGAAGGAAGGACACAGTCTCAAATATGCATTTTTCTTTTACCAGTAAAGATTTCTTAATAAAAGAGGCATATGCCTTCATCTAACAAAAATGCATCTTGCTATACAACATAAACACTCAAGGCAAGTATTGCAGACATGATAACAATAGGATATCCAATAAGGGACAATAAGGGAAAAACATACATACAGATCCATTCCCATAATACAAAAAGCCCCAATAGAAAGGTAGATATTCTAAAAAGTGCTTGCTTCTGGCTGTTGGACAAAAAATGGCTGGGCAGAGTGAAAATCCAAAATTATGCATCCCATGTACTAAAATCAAAATTGTAAACTCCACAAAGCAGGCTCTCAATTGTTTTTCAATTCAACAACCATAATGTTTTTGTTATAGTTCACTCTCCATATTATAAATTGGCATTGCCTCCATCATATTGCGAAGTTATAATATATTCAAAATTACCTAGACAGTGAAAACGATTTCAACTTCCTAAACCAAAGACCTGGGGTAAACCCATTATGCTGCTAGTGGTAGAAAACAAGCTTACCGCTGATTGTTCTTTCACCATCTTTTCAGAATTTTGGTAATAAATGACTCAAAAGCATTCAAATGCAAATATTGAAGGATAGAACAAACCAAGTAAATGCAATAAGTGGAATGCAGAGACAGAGAGAGAAAGAAATGAATAAATTAAAATTATCTGTAACAGTTCAAAACATGCTAAATATTCTGAACAATATGCGAAAACAATTAAGTAGAAATGAAATAATTAAACCAGTAATGGGAATTAAATATATCCAATGCCCAAAAAGTAAGTGGAATAAAAGAAGCTGGCTAATACCAAACAAAATCACATACTTTGCATTTCATTACAGCAATTGATATAAGACAATACAAGTTGCAGGCAATTTATAGCGGCACTAATCTTAGAGAGAGAGAGAGAAAAAAAAATATTTTCAGTTTAAAGACATGATAGTTACACTGACATAACACAATCACAAGTGCCAGAAGCAGAAGCTATCTGGTGCAGAACTACACAGGACAATGGAGGGAAAACTTCAAAACTTGAAAATTAAATCATGTTCAAATTTAAAAGTAAAAACTAATTACGAAAGAAGGAAAAAAATTATGGCTGCAAAGCTCACCATTAAGCTTCCTTTTCTCAGCAACCACATTTGGAAGATCCTTATTCTCAACATGATCATCCTTTTTGTCTGCAGAAAAATCATCTCCCACAACATCAACATGACTTTCTTCCTCCTTTACAACAGAAACATCAATTTTCTCAATCCTATCTCCCACATCATCAGAATTATACTTAGAATCAATTTGTTTACTCTCTAGCACATCTTCTTCCATCGAATCATCTCCAGAACTTCTGTCTAAATTTAACTTTTCAGAGTATCCCACATCTACACTATCATTTTTCTTCCTCAAATCTGCATCATTATCAATCTCGTCATCCTTCTCCCCAACAGATGCCTTGCTCTCATGTGGCTCTTCAACATCCATTGGATGCGAGTCACCACCAACAGGTACAACAGTACTGGATGATGGTTCCACCATCTCCGGCTTAATAACATGTAATTCTAATTTGACATGATCAGCAATTATATTATCCTTTAGTTCAATCTTTTCATTAATTGACACAGAATCAGTAGAAATAGAATCATATTTTACTTGAGACCCTAAAATAGGGCTGACCTCAGATACCTGGTTGTTCGGTGCAGAAAGGTTGAGCGTAACATCCCCGGATGTAGAATTGGAGCACAAATTCTCCAGCTGGGGCTTCGAATTTTCACTCTCCAGCTGGGGCTTAGAATCATCACTCTCCAGCAGGGGCTTTGAAGTGTCACTCTCTAGCTGGGGATTTGAATCCTCATTTGCCAGCTGAGGATTTGAATCCTCATTTGCCAGCTGAGGAGTTGAATCCTCATCTGCCAGCTGAGGCTTTGAATCCTCATTTGCCAGCTGGGGCTCTGGATCCTCACTTGCCAGCTGGGGCTCTGGATCCTCATACACCAGCTGAGGCTCTGGATCCCCATTCTCCTCCTGGGTTTCAGTTTTCTGCAAATCTTGCCCAATTTCTGTTACATCGGATACCACAAACTCAGCAATCGAAATGCTGGTTTCCACAGTAGTTGAATGAACAACCAGCTTCTCTTCCACTGCTGCAGAATCTTTATCAACCAGAACAGACCCCTCCTGGATATTCCCTTGAACCAAGCCTGCTGCACTGTCATTAATGTCAACCTGAACTGGAGCAATATCCACTTGTTCAGCCTTCCTACAACCATCATCCACAATGCCTTCAACAGGAATTGAATTTTTGCTTATAGTTTCCACTGGAACTACAGGCTCAGGGTCATGGTTAAGATCATTATCCACATCTTTCTGATCATTTTCTATTTCAATACGAACAGCTTCATTTTCTCTTTCAATACGAACTGCTTCATCCAATCGTTTTATCAAATCCTCCTTCAAACCCCTGGTTGTTAATTTCCTCTTCTTTAGCTCTTCTTTTAACTCTGTAACTCTCCAGTGATCAAGTGGTCGATTTCCCAGAATCTGATATGGTGAAGACATCTTTTCCAATCAAAGTTCACGTACCCTGATTAGAACACAAACAAATTTTCAGCCTCAAAAGTTAAAAACATAAATAAATATAAATAAGGAAAATGATATCTTCAGGAAAGCGTTAAAAAGCCACACATCTTACATTAATGCAACATTATATCATTACAAAGATTAAAAAGAACAAAAACCATGTAAGAACTGCAAATAGAATATATGGCAATTAAGAAACTCAACTTAAATACAGTGGCATTGAAAATAAATAGCAGATAATATTTTAAACCAATTCAACATCAAGGATCCATTACTAGAGCCAGGAATGAAGTGTAACACATTCATCTTGTTGAAGCCTTCATCATGATATATAAAGGAACGCACAAGATTCCAATTCTAGACGCACATTAGTAACAAAATACCCATCTAAGAAAACAGTTGAAGGTATAAAATAATCTCTCCTCTGCTGAAGAAAAAGAAATGCTAATTTTCTTGATTTTTATATTCTATGTCAATATATATCTACACAAAAGAAAGCCCCGGAATTTATTATTCAGCAAAGCCCCAGATTACAAAATGCGGAAAGAAAGATTGCCACAGAAATTATTCCTATGAGCTTCAAAACTTTCCCTATCAACCCTTGAAATCACACACTAAAAAAATGCCAATAGAACAGAAGCAGAAGCCATAACCAAAATCGAACATATGGATTAAATATGAGCAAAGTACTCACACTGATGCGGTCGTTTCGCAGCAAACGAAAAACGGTGAAAAGGCCGAGACTTCCTTTAACGGAAATAAAAGAAATAAGTTGGAAAAACTGAAACCCTAATTTCACAGCACAAAACCCACTATTAGAGAAGAAAGCACAGATAACATCATCATCATCAAGAACATAATCGACAACAAAGACGAAAACGCGAATATATCTTGAGATCCTTCAAGACCAAAGACTCTCCAAAACTGTGCCTCAGAACCTGCTAAATTATGTTCCCTGAAAACAACCAAGATAGAAAAAAACACAAAAAAAAAAAAAAAAATTGTCTACAACAGAATGAAAATGTAAACCAAATTACAGAGAGATGAAAGCGGGAAAATGGAAACCCAAAAAGTTAATTTTTTTTTTTTTTTGGATTTCAGGGTGTGGTTTTGGAGGATTTTCTTGGAAAAATTTTGGAAGAAAGAAAAATAGGGTAATCTAGGGTTTCTTTATAATGCTTTCATGTTTTTTCGCGTTCGTTATCGAAATGGAATTAGAGACCACGAATATGGGGCCACGAGGGGTTTTTCCTATAAAAGTACCTAAAGATTTTCTTCCGAAAATACCCTTCCCGGTGATTCAATTGGGTTGGGCTTCATGGATCGGTGCCAACATCAGGAACGGGGTTTGGATTGGGCTTTGAGGCTCTAACCAATAGAATTGTTTTCAAAGAAAAAAGAAAGTTTGAACGGATGCATAAGATCAATTAATAAAAAAACTTATTTTTTAAAATAGTTTTTGCTAGCTCATCAGTCTTTCTCTCAAAAAATTTATTNTAATCGACAACAAAGACGAAAACGCGAATATATCTTGAGATCCTTCAAGACCAAAGACTCTCCAAAACTGTGCCTCAGAACCTGCTAAATTATGTTCCCTGAAAACAACCAAGATAGAAAAAAACACAAAAAAAAAAAAAAAAATTGTCTACAACAGAGTGAAAATGTAAACCAAATTACAGAGAGATGAAAGCGGGAAAATGGAAACCCAAAAAGTTAATTTTTTTTTTTTTTTGGATTTCAGGGTGTGGTTTTGGAGGATTTTCTTGGAAAAATTTTGGAAGAAAGAAAAATAGGGTAATCTAGGGTTTCTTTATAATGCTTTCATGTTTTTTCGCGTTCGTTATCGAAATGGAATTAGAGACCACGAATATGGGGCCACGAGGGGTTTTTCCTATAAAAGTACCTAAAGATTTTCTTCCGAAAATACCCTTCCCGGTGATTCTATTGGGTTGGGCTTCATGGATCGGCGCCAACATCAGGAACGGGGTTTGGATTGGGCTTTGAGGCTCTAACCAATAGAATTTTTTTCAAAGAAAAAAGAAAGTTTGAACGGATGCATAAGATCAATTAATAAAAAAACTTATTTTTTAAAATAGTTTTTGCTAGCTCATCAGTCTTTCTCTCAAAAAATTTATTTTATCTTTTTTTTTTTTTAAACTTAACCAGCTCATTTTTCTCTTCTTTTTTTTTTCTTTTTTCTACTTTCTGTCTCTGCAAACTCTCTCTTTTTCTTCTCTATTTTTGTTTTCCCTCCAAACCAATTTGAAGTGGTTCAAAAATTTTCAAACCCATATAAAAAATTTTGAATCCATCCAAAATATATTTTTTATTTTTTATGTTGTTAAACTTTTATGGGTAATGACTAAAATGTTTCTTTTTAAATGTTTTTAAGCTTTTTATGAAATAAAAGTTTAGAAAATAAACAAAAAAACTCATACATAAACTACTTATTCTATGTATTTTGATAAATTAAAATATTATTTCCAAACTAATACATATTGCCATACTAAAAAAGGGGTGTGTAATTTACACACATCTCCTGTAGTATGATGGTGTGTAAATTTTTATAGCAAGGCAGTGTGCTTTAGTTTGGCATAAATTATGCATTCTTCCTTTAGTACAACATGTGTTTTAGTTTGAGAGATGTGTTTTAATTTATTAAAATTCATAAGATAGGTAGAACTGTAAACGTGTCTTGTCATATCGTGTTCGTTTTGTATGGTATTCGTGTTTATGTTAATTTTTTTTTATCCAAATCCGACCCATTAAGCTTTCGTGTTGAAATATATAAACCCAAACCCGTTCATAAAATTATCGTGTAACCCGTTACCCAATCCGTTAACATGTTAAACTTATTTTCAAAATTATTTAAAAAAAAATAAAAAATATATTTGATTTATATTTCATACTAAAAAATAATGAAGCACAGATAAAAATAAATACTTATATCTTTTTACAAACCAAAAATAAAAACTAAAACAACATACTTAATACATGTTAAAAAAATAACAAACCACACAAACATAATACTTAAATCCTTCTACATAATTAATAATTGTGAATTCAAAATATGTAAAATATTACGAACTAAAGCTATATTAAATATTTATCGTGGCTAAGAAAACAAAATATGCATTACAATTGTCAATTTAAAAATATTTAAAATATTATAAACCAAACTAAATTTCTACATCCAATAGAAGTAATAAAAAAGATAGAATCTAAAATAAAATATCAATATATAAATAGATATAAAAATTGTTATTTTTCAGTGAAATAAAATATGAATTTTATAGTTTTTTGTAAAAAAAAGTAATGTAAAAAATTAACTATAAAGAAATAATTAAATTAATTTTTTTCTTATCGTGTCTTATTGTGTTAATGTGTTCCAACTAGTTCCAATCTGTTTATTTATCGTGTCTTATCGTGTGACATTAATATTAACCCGCTTTCATTATTGGAGACCCAAATCCGCAAATTATCGTGTCGTGTAGCATTTTGCCAGGTCTAAAGATATGTAGTTTATATATGAATTTCTTTGTTTATTTTATTGAAAAAAAACTCATAAAACGCTTCAAAAACATTAAAAATATATATTTGGATTGTTACCTATAAAATGCTTAACATCATAAAAAATAGAAAATATTTTTTAGATGGATTTAAAACTTTTCTTGAAAATCTTTGAACAATTTCAAATGAATTCAAAAGAAAAGAAAGAGAGAGAAAAAGCTTGCAAAGAGAAGAAAAGAACAAAAAAGAAAAAAAGAATGATAAAGACAGAGGGTGAATATAACTGGTAAAGTAAAAGAGAAATAACATTTTTTTTTTCTGGCTTAGGCCCCTCCCTTTCAACAACAAATTGCCCATGGTTAAGGCGATGTGCATGACAAACTTCATCATCATCATCCGTAGATTAAAACACCAACTTTTTATGGTTGGTGTGCATGGTCTAGTTATAGGAGTGAGTTTTGCTATGATTTTCGACTGGGTGAGCTACTACTCCAACTGCTAATAAGTTTTTCATATCATTTAGAGAAACCAATATTTATTTAAGCTACTAACTCATTTGGATTTTATAATTTAATTTATTTAAATTTTGGACTATTGATTCCATTATATAAATAAAAAATGGTCCACTTAAGCTTCGGAGTGGACCATTGATTGTGGTGACAGATGAGAGAGGAGGAGATGAAAGGAGAATGAGAGAAAACAAAGTGGAACCATAAGAAAGAAAGAGTTGCAGAGAGAAAAATAAAAGAAAAAGAGAGAACGAGTTGCAAAGAGACCAAAAAAAAGAAAGAGGAAAAGTTGAAGAGATCATATAGATGTATAAAAGAGGATTGATAAAATGAGTTTTTTGGAACAAAACTGCTAAGTTGGTGGGTAGAAACTATTAGGAAAAAAAAAGTGCACTTTTTGTTTTATTAATTGCTCTCAACCATGGGCATCCGCACACATTTTATTTTTTTATAGGTGTCCACATGGCAGTAATATTAATGAAACATGTCAATCCTTTGAAAAATAATAATCAATGCTTTTTTTTTTTCCACCCAACAAATACACTCCATTTGGAAAAAAAAAAAAACTTGCTCTCCTTTTCACGTTGCACCTTATCATTTTCTCACTTCTGAAACTCTTTGTAATACTCATTTTTGCTTACTAATAGAAAAAACATTTTTACAATGATTAATTAATGTATTTTCTGCATTTTATTATGGTGTTAAAAAGGTATTTGATTTTGTCATTTTATTTCATTTACAAGAATTTATCATTTAAATCTTTATTAAGATAGAAAAAAATAAAATTATATTTTTTTATTTAAATTAAGATATAGTAGTTAAGATAGGAGTAGGAAATCCAAAACTTTTACACTCTTTAGGGTTTCAATATATCATATTTTCTTTTAACGTTCAATATTCCTAAAATAAAAAATGCAGAAATGGAGACAGAAAATACGAGGAAAATACAAAAAAATGAGATTTGAAGCTTCTAAAAGAATTTATATGATCTTTTTGTATGTTTGATTGAGATCTAGTGTTTTTTTTTTTCTTCTCTAGATTATATCTAAGAATTTTTTTGTTATTATTTGTGTTCATAGTTAGGATCAAAACCAGTGAGGAATCTTGGTAGCTAGGAAGTGAGCTACTGGGTAATTTCTTTGTTCTAGATAATATTTAGGATTCGTGTGTATGAATATGTATTTTGTTATATTGATTGTTCGGGTCTGCTTTAATTTATTGGTCTATGTTAACAATAAATTCGTTCTGGACATTATTTATGATGTTACAAATAAAATGGTTAATTCTTTAAATCTTTATTAGGATGGGAAAAATAAAATTATAGCTTTTATTTAAATTAGGATATAGCAGATAGAATTAAGAAACCTAGAGTTTTTAAACTCTTTAAGGTTTCCAATATATCGTACTTTTTTTTACGTTCTATATTTCTAAGACAAAGGCAGATAGAGAGAGAGCTAGAAAATATGAGAAAAAGAAGAAGATAGATTAATTTCCTTCAGGAGATTACAAAAGAAGAATGAGACTTGAAGCTTTTGAAGGGATTTACGATATGATCTCTTTGTAGGTTTGATTTAGATTTAGTTTTCTTTCTTTTTTCTAGATTACGTCAGGGTCTTTTTGTTATTATTTATGTTTATAATTGGGATCAAAACCAATGCGGAATTTTGGTTGCTATGAAGTGAGCTACCAAGCAATTTTCTTGTTCTTGAGAATACCTAGGGTTTTTATGTATAAATTTGTGTTGTGGTGCATTAATTGTTGGGGTTTGCTCTAACTCATTGGTCCATGTTAATAATAAATTCATTTTGGACTTTATTTATGATGTTATAAATACAAGTAGATTTTCCATGGTGAAGATGAGCAAATGAGAGAAGCGTTGGTGGCGAAGATGAAATAAAAAAAGTGTAGGTAAAAGGCATTAAATTGAAGAGGAATATATTTGGTATTTGCTTTGGTAGATTACTGAAGTGATGGATATGGATCATTATTTTTTAAATGATGAGTATGTTTCAACAACATTGTTGCCACATGGACATCCATACTAAAAACTCTTAACTGATATCCTATGTCCGTATTTCATCAACCCCAAAAAAAATATACATATATATAGAAAAATTCTATGGTCAAGAAGTCGTAACTATTTTATGATCATGTTATCACTTATTAGTTTTTGAACTACTTTAATGGCTAAAATTTAAAATTATGTTTGAGTTTTAAAAGTGCAATTACAGAGTTCATTTTGCCCTTCTAGAAGTTTAGTATTTCATCAAACTCATATAGTCCGCCAAAATTTTAATTAAATCTTAGCCTTTGAAATATTTCAAAGGCTGATAAATGATGAAAGGCTGATAAATGATGTCAACAATAAAACTAAAATCAATTTTGACAAAAAAAAAAAAAATCAAAAGCAAACGGGTGAAACAAAAAACCTACACACTTCTCCGACACACCACTTCCATCGAATTTGTCAAATCACATTGCAAAAACGTCGTCTTGCGTATTAAACAAAAGAGCTACTTTTTGCATCCACTAATAGATAAAAAACTATAAACAGTGAAAAAAAAAATGAAAACCCATCATTTGCCTATATAATATATAAGATATCATTTGAGTTCACAATTTTGACAAAATTACCATAGTACAGAAAAATTCTGTAATAATTATTTAAATTACTGTCTTACCAGTTGATTATAGAATAAAATTACCTTAGTTAGTTAATTAAAGCAAAAATGTACATATCTCATCATATATGAAATAGCAATTTAAGTAATACTACTAATATATTCCCAATCTATATAGAAAGATAGACTAAAAAAACACAAATATTATATACTTATAATTTATCAAGAATTTTGGTTATATTTGTATATCCATAACTTTTCATTTACTGTTAATACTCACAATTTATCATGTATATTCAAGAGTTTTTAGTATATTTAAAATTGTTTTTATTTTAGACCAAACCACTCACCGAAACAAATGCCCTATGACATAGTTTTTGAAATGTCAAAAATATTTTTCAGAACTCAAAAATTGATTCTAAAAGTGTTTAGACGGTTTTCTAAAAGTGTTTATGACCTTCAAAAACTTTTTTAACCAAAAATAGTGAATAATAAATTCTCAAATGCACTTTTATGAAAACAGAAATAAAAAACAAAAATTATAGTCTTAAGAGGGCGTGAATTATAAGCTCACTCGTATATTCACATAGATCCATTTTCAAAAAGGAGAAAATATAAAAAGAGAAATCAACAGAGATCGGTTTTCCCTAAAATTTAAAAGGGTTAACTGCACTATAGTATATAATATTTTTAACTTGTAGAACTTTATGATTCATACTTTTAACTTTTCAAAAATAGCAATTTAAAAAAAAAATCAAAATATTGATCAATAAAAATAAAACAGCTATATGGACTAATAATTCATTTAACAAAAATAAAACAATCTGCAACAGATTTACAAGTTGAAAATCTAATTCACTACTATTGAAAATTATAAACCTAAATCAAAAAATTATAAAAGTTAAAAATACTAAATTATAATTAACCCAATTTAGAAAGATTTGAAAATCATGAAAGAATCAACTGGACCTAGAATTCGATCCCATTTTACACTCAAAATAATTAACTAATTAAATATATTAGTTTTTTTTTTTTTTTAATATACAACTTATTGCTTAATAATAGAATATTAGCAATGACTTTTAACATAAATAAAATTACCAAATTTATTTATGATCCTAAATAAACAAAACATTTTATTTTGGACATGAAAATAATAAAATAAAAGGAACAAAACTTTGCAAAAATTGAACCATATGTCTTTTTTTCCCCTAATAACCTTGATAAACAAACACAACGGAGCAAAAACCGACTTTTTTTTTTTGATGAAAAAAGCAAAAACCGACTTGCTTGCAATTGCAAATCAATTTTCATCCTAATAAAGGGAAAAAAAAAATCCACTATAGAAAAGGAAGAGAGGAAACAGTGTCCATAAAACAGGGAAGAAATATAAATAAATTTGGAGAGGGAAGGTGTCCTACTGATACAAAAACATCTTTCTAAGTGAAAAATACATGAAAAGGCCTAGATCAAAACTTGACAAACCTATATATTGCAGTTGAGAAGAAGGCTTTGCATTGCTGTTGCTTCTACTCACTTTCTTCACTTTCTTCATCAGTTTCCTGCAACCTCAAATGATTCATGTTCTTTTCAAGTGGCGGAAGCCCATCTTCTGAATCAGAAGAGCCCTCATCTTCATTGTGAGATGAAATCTCTGTTCCTGTAGCAGCTGAAAGCAATTAGCACTTACCCAAGTAAATATAAAATTATTTTCTTGGACGAGAATGGATATCAATTATATTACCAATTCAAGTAATTTAACACCTACTTCCTCTAGTGTTGAAGAGAATATAGAGACCTCTCATTCAGAAATCACACCGACTTTCAATCGTTCAGTTATTTTCATTGAGATGACAAGTGAAATTTATAACAAAAGAAACCACAAGGTTGACTAGTTTGTAATCCATCTTTAATCATTAACAAACAAGGAAGACAATATTGAAACAAGCATCATGTAGATCAAGACTTATTATAGGAGCACATTAAAGGATATTATACTTCTATATTGAAACTCATGAAGACAGAAAAATCATGTTTGGGTTATCAATCAAAATGATAGTCGAGTTAGGGATCTTTAGATGGGTGCGGACATAAAACTAATTAAACAAATTAGGAAGTAAAGCCCACAGTAACCCTACACGACGAAAACAGAATAAGGGTTTTGTACTGGTTATAACTTATATTTTCCCACAGATAATGCTTATCCATTTTATGGGAATGATGTTGAAACATACAAATCATAAGGAAATTTTACGGATGGTAATGGCTACAACAAATCAACAACCATTACTTCAGCACTCAGACTTCTAGACTAACTAATTATTGGATTTCAAACATTGACTTGAAATGTAAAAGAAGTCAGTTTCTTGAAACCAATCAACCAATACCTTGTACTTCTGTAGGACCTTTTGGGACCTGACTTTGTTGTGAAAGCCAATCATTTTGGACTGAAATAACATCAGCACTACTTTGACATCCAGAGTATGCCTTAAGAAGTTCTCTGCATAGGTCAAAAATGCCAAAAGTCAAAACAGTGCAAAGACAAAATGAAACCATGTGCTATATATTGAAAGGAATATCAACTACTTACAAAACAAAATTCTGATGGATTTCGAGATAAATATATTTTGTTTTCCAAGAGCTTCATCGTGCATAAAAATCAGGATAGTCTACTATTGATAAAATCCTTCCATTATTTTTCTCATATGCAGTGAAATTAATAGAGAAACGAAACATAGGGACACAACTTATGCAAAAGAGTGTACAAAAAAAAAAAAAAAAAAAAAAAAAAAAAAAAGAGCAACAAAAAAACAAAAAAAACATAATAAGACATTTTAAAACGTTAGGTTACTAAATGGAATCAAGCCCAAATACAGAAATTACATTCTATCGTGAGGTTATTGGCGTGTTATTCCTTTTTCCATGTTGACCAGAAGAGCAGTGTCTAACTCGCTAAATTAAAGGGATATTGGCATCAATGCACCTGAACCATGTCAGGTCTTGCACATTGCAGCCTAAATAATTTTTTCCTGGCATTTTGCACCCGGATTCACCAAAACCTTGGACCGTTGGTCTTATAAATTTCTAGCAAAATCTTTACCAGACTTCGAATGCAGCACATGACTGTAATAAAAGGGTATAGAGGTCTTTTTGCACCCATTAACCCTTATCCTCCATCTTTACCAAACATTGTTAAAAGTTCAAAAAGCAAAATGCCATAAAAACAATTATTTAAGGTGCAATGTGCAATGCCCAATTTAGATGGGGTGCAATAGTGCCAATATTCCTAAACTATAAGAAAACATCATTGAAGTGTCAGAGATTTTAAGGTGCAATTGTCACATCCACTAGCAGAGAGCCATTTTTCTTCTCTCTCATATAGTGTAGAGTTCCAGTTAACTAAACACTCACTGCGCTCTCCAAGGAAGAGGGCAGTACTTTTTTTCCTTTCCATACACTCAAATTTCCTGTCTGTTTCATGCAAATAGCATTGGAGTTTCCTTCTCCAAATTATAATCCAAACGTGAAAATCTATATTGAAACTTATACATGCTCATTAGAATTGGAGAACTAATCATTTATTTAGGCACAAAAATTTGTGAATAGAACTAACAAAAACCTCCCAGTCAAACCATCATAATTACATCCATTAAAAATGGTTGTATTTAGAAGGTTAAAAATCTGCCATCTTGTCTTAACGGAACATCCACAGAAAACTCCACCGAACTTCTGGATCTCTTTTATGTCTAATATTAAGATTTATGTCATAAATTTGATACCAACAGAATAATCAATTCTGGCTAAATAGGATGTTGCTCTTTCAACACCAGACTAGACATTTGGAAAACAATAATGTATGTATGTGTGCTACATACATTAGTGAGCATGGATTCAAGTAAACTTGATGACTTACCCAAATTCATGAAAAATTAAGGCTACTAATTTATGAAAATGTAACTGTCACTGGTAGAAACTATAAAACAGGTCCAGAAAAAGAAACTTTAAGCACTCAATTTGTAATCAGGTTTGGAATGATTCGGGGCCATACTAAACCCATCACATAGCTGATTGTGGGTCTAATCAGAGTTCATAAGCTCTCAAAGGGATTCATCCACAAGGCTACTTGTACCATTTGCTTTCCTACGACCAAATTGGTAAGGAAATAAAGTATTTTTCAATAGTTGAAAGTAAACTACAGTAACTTCTTGGGCTATAACCTACATTAATTGTTAATTGATGAACTTTAATTTCACAGACAAAGGGGTTCATCAATTTCACAGTCAAAGGACCAATCGATACTCTCTTCATAATGTTAGCCTCCTTTATTATAATTCAGTAGGTTTAGATATTTTATTATCCTCCATGGGTTTATTATTTAGGTTAAAAATAAAGAAATTCATAACTGATATACATTAAATACATTTAACAAAAAGGTAAATAAAACAAATCAATGAATCAAAACATACCTGTTGAGAGACAGGAAAGCATGACCCCATTTAAATTTCCCAAGCAGCAGATGTGCAGTTTCCTCTTCCCCACTATAACATAATAGAAAAGAAACATAAAACTCAAGCCAATATATGCTACTCTTGGTCCAAACAGAAAAATAAGTAAACAATGTCGCTGTTGGTAAAATAAGTCTTTACTGTTCATCTCAGGTTGTGGATTACTTGCAGAGTAAAACTAAAATTTTCTGCTTAAAAGAACAGAAATTGAAGAAATAAACTAGATGTAAAATATATATAAAAAAAAATAAGAGCTTATAGATGGTAACGCATAGGCTGACACCACAATTTGAAAGCTTGCCCACCTCTGAAAAATAGTTTGTAATGGCATCCAGTATATGTTATAAAGATTGAATTCCACTGTAGACTAGAATCTTGGTTCTCCTATATTTTATTATTAATGTAGTTAAAAACTAACATGAAAACGTACACCATGCAAGTAAGATAGTTCAATAAGGATTACAAACTTCAGCATGGCATTAGTGCCAAAGAAAAGTTTCTCCTCTAGCAAATTAAAGGGGAGAAAATTTTGGTACCATATGAGTAAAGCTGCAGATAACGCCTCCACACAAGAGAGCTGACATGGCCGACCATAATTTACTGGATTTGCTGCTACCAGCCATGGCACTGAAATATTAGGTGAGTTTTCATTTACAGAGTTTCTTTAGTTTAAGAAAAGGAAAAATGAAAAGGAGTAACATAGCATCCATGCCCAAGCATGGATACAAATACCATTACCAGTCAAAGCAAGTACAAAAATAGAAACACCAGTTACATTTCACAAGTGCATTGCATTCTTTTGCATATCTTTTGGGAAAGAAATAATTCAAGAGTGAAGTAGAAGACAATGTATAAAAAACATAATAGCTGGAAAAGTAGATGTATTTTAAGGTGGATTATTAACATGGTTCTTTAGCTGTTATGTATTTTTAAATCAGATAACTACCATGAACATTAACTTGTTATCAATTTTCAACGCAAGAGAAACTTGAGGTCATTTCTATTATGGTCACCCTTTGTTAATAAAATACTAGCAGCCTGAACACAAAATTCACAAACACAATTTATTTTACTCTTTTTTTTTTTTTTCATATTTGTTATTTTATTTAAAATTGCTTACAAATAGAGTGTGTCAGATATAGCTATCATGGAACAGTAAAGAACCAAAAAAAAAACAAAAAATCAACAACAGCAAAAACTTGAATGGGTAGAGCAATGTATTCAATATGAAAAGAAAAGAAAAATTTTAAATAGAAAAAAATCTTGATATACCTAGCGTAGGTACGGACAAACAACACTCATGACATGTACATATAAAATATGAAATAGTGAAAGATAAATCTGAAAATTTGTCTTACTTGAAGAAGGTATTTGCCCAAAAACAAAGGCACATATACTCACAATCATATGCATGTACACTCAAAATACACGAAGATGTACTCAAACTTAATGCATTAAATGTAAGCATTTAATCTAAAAGAACAGAAGGTCATACAGAGTCGAGGCGCAGTACAACGCAGCTTCACAAATGGTACATCATCTAAGCGTGCCCATGAGCAATCCACAACAGCTAATCCTTTTTGCTTCACTAAGTTATAATCTTCTCTTGAAACACATTGCATTCCAATTGGACTGGGAAAACAGACATAGAAATATTTAATAAACAATTAATACAAGAATTCATAGGTTCATATAAACTGACAAAAGGGATGCTGCAAAATAGAACTTTTGCTCGAAGAAAGGAATAACTCATAATTGTAGCTTATTACAAATTTCTAGCGAACCAAGTACAATATTTTTTTACTTGAGTTTGGATCATACCATAAAATAATTTTACAGCTCAAACAGCTAGGCCACATGTCCATGCCCAAAATCAAGGTAAATAAGTGTTCAAAACACTTATCGACTGCATATGCTAAAGCTAAAAATTGTGGATAGAATTGAAATATTTTTATCTTCCACATCTTTTAGTGGGACAATTGTGAAATCCAGGGAACAGCACATGCTATAATGACTGGATAATGGCCCATTATACTGAAAGCGATCACCATGTTACCCAAACTAGCCACTCAAGGTTAAAGTACCCAAGTCAATACAAAAGATGCAATATGGGCATGTGACACATGTAGGATTCAGTTTATTGAGCCTCAGACATGTTTACTGCTCCTGCTTGAGATATATTTAAAGCAGAAGTCATAAGCGCA
This sequence comes from Ochetophila trinervis, assembly GCA_003254975.1. Lineage (NCBI taxonomy): Eukaryota > Viridiplantae > Streptophyta > Magnoliopsida > Rosales > Rhamnaceae > Ochetophila > Ochetophila trinervis. The sequence continues at coordinate 4,425 of QANX01007105.1, read as the reverse complement.
AGATAAAGGACAGATCTATATTAAACAAATTGGATAATAAAAAGTGCAAAGGCTCATTAGAATTGGGCTCTAAAACTAACTTTAAATTTCAAAGATAGGTTAACAATTTACCTTCTAAAAAATTATAAAACTTGTCTGATTAAAACAGTTAGCTTTTGACTTTTGTTGGTTAAAAAATTAAATATTTATAAGAAGAAGATTAGTTAGCATTTGATCACTCCGTTTGATTTTAGCAAGTTGAATAGTGTAGAACAAATTTTTATATATTATATAATTGTCAAAGTGCCCTAAATACAGATTTGGCATCTTTTTTAGCTGACATCCATATCCTAATTTATAGAAACTGATGAATCTTCCCCTAAATACATGCATAAGCACCTGATACTCATATCTAACTCCTTATATAAATTACCAACAATGCCATCCAACAAAAGACACAACTTCCTTATATTCAAATTGATGTTTAAGAACATTATAGATTTCCACATCATGCTAAGATGGTAAATCATTATTAATATTAAAGAAAAATAAGTTAACATTACAGATTAGTAATTTGAAGCACGGAAATTTTCTTTAATTACCTTAAAACAATGCCTCCAAAACCATTATTCACACGCAACTCCTGCATGAAATTGCTCCAATGTCAAGACTGTAAGTTTATAACAAAGTGAAGAAAACTGCAAGCTACAGAATCATTTTAATAAAATTCCAAAGAGCATGAACCAGATCATCCATGTTAATTTTGAATCAAACACTGGTAAGATCATCAAAAATCGTTAGGGACAGATATAAATACTTAGCATATTTATGACCAAATGGTTGATGCTGACTTAAAATCTAGAAGGTCATGATAGATATCTCCATGCATCTATTTTGGAAGAAGCTCATAGTAATGGAACTACTGGTGCAATGTGGGGCAAACATTTTCTGTTTCAAGTACAAGAAAACATTCAGTACCTTCAAACCGTGCAGCCATTCAGGAAATTTCTATGGGTCATCAAATGGCTTACAAAATAAATGGAACTAAAACATTTATATGTTTTATAGGGGCCTCATATTTCATGTTAAATAATATTCTTAGTATTTTTGGGTTATTTAACACTACGGGTACCTAAACTTTTTTTTTTTTGGTGTTTAACTACCCAAACCCAACATAACGTAGCACTGTTACTACCTGCAATAATTTCCGTCTAAAACCCTCTATTTTAACTGCACGTTAGGCCCAAAATAAGGTTAATGGATGTCTTTTCTCAATAATCTCACTCTCCCTCTCTCTTTCTCTCTTGACCTAACACTCTAATATCTCTGTAAAAATAGATTTCTACCCTCTCCAAATCCTCTGATCTCTCAATTTTACCTCATATCTAAGCTTTCTCATCTCGCTTGCTACCATTTGGTTGACATTCGAGCCAACGATTTGGAAAAACTCTCCATTGATATCCCATTTCTCTCCATCTTTAATATCTTTATCAAACCAACGAACAGATGCCAAGGGTGGTGGAAATTCGATGGAAGGGCCGATAATGTGTTACTGTGGGAAGCCAAGCATCCAAAAAACTTCATGGATAGAAGAGCAACCCAGGGGGAGGTTCAATGGCTAGGAGAAGTACATGGTAAGTAGTTTGGTTAAGGTGATGTTGATTGTTAGCTAATATCTTTTGTCGCAGCTAGATGTGAGCTAATCTGAGTTAGTATGTGTATACTTTAGGCATTTAAAAAGAATAAAAAAATGGTGGAATTGGGAAATGGTTATTAGCTTATTTGAGTTTATGCATTTAGACTTGACCGAAGCCCTTGATTATAATCCAAAGCCCTAAACTTTCAGAACCACCGAGCGTCAATGACAAACCATGGTGTTTTGAGAATTTCGCGGATATGATATAAGGAATAGAAAGGGATTACTGAGAGATTAGAGCATGGTGATAGATTAGAGATAAAAAGGGGTTTCTGAGATAGATTTTGAGAGATCAGAGTGTTTAGAGAGGATGAAATGATAGAGAGCAAAATATTGTAGGTAATAACAATGCTACGTTATGTTGGGTTTGGGGAGTTAAATGCCCAAAAAAAAAATAGTTTGAGCACCCGTTTATAAAACCCGACATATTTTAGGCACCCACGGTGTTACTAACCTATTTTAGGGTCATCAACTAACTTGTATAGAAAAGAGGCCTCATAAATATTACAAGTTTAAAAAAGAGGTGATTCATTTTGTGAGGCAAAAAACTAGAACTTCTACTGGATTACAATCTTCAAGATCTAAACTTCTAATAGTCAGTCTCTTAAGAATCAAAACACTTCATCCCTGGAGTATTTCAGTACTTCAACCCAGCACTTCTCCTAACTTGCTTTGTTCTTCCTATATAACTTGCTTTCGTAAAGTTAAATACATATATATGTGCATTATCTTGATAATGTTATACACATAATGGGTTGCATCCCAAATCAAATATAAGTAAGCAAAACATTCCTAACAAAATAAAACAACGTGAGGGGTAAAAAAATGAACCAGATACTTTCTTTTAACAAGCCAAATCTTGAAAGCTTGCGGCCTGTGCACCTTTTTGCATCACATTGCCCGAAATCCTGAATGGTCATAATACCAACAGTAACAAAGTTGAGAATAATCATCCAACAGAGAAGAGAGAGAGATTGCATGCCATTGTTTTCAAAATATCCATTACAAAGATGAGAATAATCATCCAACAGAAAAGAGAGAGAGAGATTACGTGCCATATTTTTCAAAAAATCCCTACACATAATAAGTAAACCCAATTTATAGAGTTACAGTACATTCTAGCCTATTGAGGTTGAAGGAGAAGAGGAAATATACTACATAGCTAGGAAACAGCATCAGAATGACAAACTTGCTTAAAAAGAACTAAGAATTTTCCACCACATAAGTCAAAAAAAATTATAGCCCTGAACAACAGTCAACATTGTTATAGCTGGTCAATCAATTTGTGTCATTTCAAGAAACCAAAATAGCAAATCCAAGAGACAGCTCAATATTCTTTGGCAAGCATCTGTGAATGAGCAACATTGTCAGTTCAACTTCATGTATTCTGGACCAACCCAAACAAAACATAAAGAAGATAAAACAGACAACAAAAATATAGGAAAACAAGGAAGCATACCCACATTGCAAGCTTGACTTTGGAACCTGCTGTCTCCTCCTCTGGAGCTGCAAAGCAATAAATGCATCAGCCAACAACTTTAAAATTGTAATTGGCAATAATGTCCAACGAAATTTTCACACTTTTACAATTTGGTTCACAAAATAAATTTTGTAACATTTAAACCCTGAACTTAAGTAAACATTTGAATTACAGGATAATTCAAATCAAGAGGTTAATAATGATTAAAAAAACTTCAAATGAAACTACTTATTGGCACTCCTACAAATTAATTTTTTATATTTTTTTAATTGACACTTCAAACAATAAATTCAAAATTGTATATTTGTAACAATCAAACCCTTGTTATAAGCAAATAGCCACAAACAAAAACACTGTTGGAACTTGGACAAACACAAACGATTTAGATACAAGGAGTATGTGACCATAGGTGAATGATTTTGATCAAGTTTATATATCCTACTATCAAAATACTATTATTTGCAATTTATGTGACTTTCAAAGTGCATTTTCCATTATCCTTCTAAAAGCGACATGCATTTGTCGTTTAACCACAGCACCCGTTTTACTCAAGAATTTCAAACCCGCTTATGATTCTCGAAGTTGAGAGCTTTTAACGTGTAAAATTCACAAACACTTCAGGTAGCAGAGCCAACAACCAATTTAAAACAAAAATCCCACAGAAGCAATATATCAAATACCTACTAATCCAATAAAAACAAAAACAAACAGTTAAAAGTCTCACCTTGCTCACATGGTAGGGACTCATCATCACTGGAAATAACACAACAAATTAGAGAACGTGACAATCACAGAAGTGAGTCTGAAACAAAAAACAAAAAACAAAAAAAAAAAGAAAAAAGAAAAAGATTACTTACAGTGGGAGTTGACGATGGCTGCTCCGACTGGATTGCCCACGATGGGATTGATGGTTCTTGATCCGCCTCGGTTTATAGTGACCCATTTCTTTATTCTTTTTCTTAGACAAAGCAGCAATCTACGGAGGTAATAGAACTCTGCGAATGGAAAATTTGGGGGGTTTTTTGATCTCTCGAGGGTTCTAGTAGAAGAATGGTTCGCTCATTAGGGGCGTGGCGGCTTTATTATTACAAAAAAGATTATACCCGATGCACGGAAAACACTTTTTTTTTCTTTTCTTTTCATTCTAGGAACAAAATCAAATCAAATTTATCCTCAATCGTAAACTGAAAAAATACATAAAATATATAAAATCTGCATAATTTTTAATTTTAATCTACTAGATTATAAAAATAATGACATCATCAATATA
>QANX01007102.1:178868-229937 GCA_003254975.1 Ochetophila trinervis | reverse complement strand
GTCAAAATCTAAACCTGTATTTGAATTTTAAGTGTAATTGTGACAGAATGACCGTCACAATTAACAAAATATCCAAATGTGACGGATATAACACTGTCACAGAATCATTGTAAATTTTATATTATTTTTTTTTCATGGAATCTGTGACGAAATTTGTATTTCCATCACAGATGAACTCAAAAAATTTAAAAAAAATTTCCCGCCCAGGGATTTAGCCCCACTATTCATGTTAATTTGTGACGGGCAAAAATGCGTGACATTTACCCTAAAATAAATTAAAAATTGTGACGGCCGTTGATAAGTCCGACACTATAAACACCTTTATGTGACGGGCAATTTACCATCACAAGGATTTCCGTCACAAAAGCCCCGTTTTTTTTGTAGTGTTGATTTAGGAGAGTTAGTCGGTTGATTATAAATCTTAACACATTAAATCTCTTGGCACGTTTGATATGCATGATAAATATATGAGAAAAGAATTGCTATTCCATAAGATTAACTATTTTTTATTTTTTTTCAGCAAAAAAAAAAAAATTAACTATTTTTTTATGTTTGGTACATTTTCAATATATATTGATATATTTTATAGGACTACCTATTTTCCATTTAAAGAAATAGCTAATCCTTAAAAAAAAATTCAGAATTGATATTCTTTCATTTCAATGATAAATATTTTTACCATATTTAAAATGTATTTAAATCTATATTTGATCATTCTATATTAAAAATACATAAATAACTATATAATTTGACTTTTAATTAATTTTTACCAAATTTGATATTTTTGGAAAGAAATTAAATATTTATAAAGACTAAACATTAAATTTAATTCAATACAATAATCAAACATATCACTAAGAATAACTAGTCCATTTTTAAATTCTATTAATAGGTATTCTTACTTTATTAGGAATAACTATGTACTTGTGGGATATCTTAATTATTATTATTAGTTTTTGCTTGTAGATGTCTTAATTTAATTGCTTTTAGATATTGTAAATGGAAAAAAGAGAGAAAAAGAGGAGGAAGAGGGAAGAGAGACACATAAGAGAGGAGTTAAAAAACTAAATTAACTCTAAACTTACCTACTGATAATGCATTTATTTTTCTTTTGAAAGATAAATATCATAATAATTTATAATTTCATTGTTGTTTTGGTTGTATATAAATAAAAGAGAATATTATTTTGTTTGAGAAAGAATTATCCCTACTAGAAAATAGGGTCATAAACGACGGTGAAAAACCGACATCTTAAGTGTTTACATGACAGATACAAAATTGACGTCTAATTAGGCGTCGTTGATAGTTATAAAACATAGACAATGGTTAAAAACGGACGTCTAAAACATTATTACAACGGACCATACCGTCGTCTAAAACCATGTTGAAGCCATGTGGACGCCACGCGGCAAATATATAGACGACGGTTTTTTTTTTCAGCGGTTTTTAAATCAATTTATACAAATTATATTAAACATTAAATATATTCTAATTATAAAACTCTTATACAAAATTACTAATGAAACCAAAACTCTCATTTACAATTTTTTACACAATATGTGCATAATATATGCACGGGTAGTTCATACATATCATCGAGTTTAATACATATCATCGGGTTTCATACATATCATCGGGTTTAATATATATCACTAGATAGTTCATATAATTTTCGATTATATACACAATATACAAATTAACAACCAACTTAACAAATACATTCAATATTCAATATTTGAACTTTTTAATGAACGAGTTAGGCCCGACATATACAAATTAACAACCTGATGAACACAATATATTCAATATTCAAACTTTTCAATGCATAGATTCAAACATTTTCACGGAATAATACATTCACAATTTATTAAAAACAATGTAAATAGATTGCCGATTACTAACCTTAAAGGTTTTTGGTTTAAAAATCACAAATCTTCTGTGAAATGAAAAGGTAATCCGACCACAATGGAGAAGAGGAGGAACGGCAACCACAATGGAGAAGAGGAGGAACAGCGGCGGGTGCTTTAGGGTTTCTAAAGAAGTGAGAGAAAATGAGAAAGGAAGATTGTAAAGAACAAAACACGAAGTTAAAAACGACGGACAAAAGCTAGGCCCGTCGTCATTACTCAAATAATACGGCTACAAAACGACGATGTTTTGATAAAAATGGCGTCGTTTTGAAATGGAACCATCATTTTTTTTTTACCTAGGAAGGGGTAAAAACAATGGTTTTGTAATGAAACCATCGTTTTTACCCAAATAATAATAATTTTTATACCAAAAAAGGTAAAAATAGTTTTTACCCAAATAATATTTTTTTTAAATATATTTACCCATGAAAGGGTAAAAACAACGGTTTTGTAATGGAACCGTCTTCTTTACTCCAAACGGCACCGTTTTGTGTAAACATGACGATTTTGTCCCTTGGAACCATCGTATATAGCCTACAACCAATACACGTGGCATCCACGTGTCTTTTAACATTATAAACGACGGTTTTTGTAGGAAACCGTCGTTTATAACATAGACTAAAAACGACGGTCCCTACGGGAACCGTCGTAGATAGCCTACAACCAAGACACGTGGATGTCACATGTCTTGGGACATTATAAATGACTGTTTCAGTGGGTAGCCGTGGTTTATAACCTACAACAACAACGACGGTTCTTTTTATACCGTTGTTTATATTTTTTTATGCGACGGACCGTCGTTATTATCATTCCCAAAAGTTAATAACCGTCGTTTTAATGTATCAACGTCGGTTACTCTCAAAGCCGATGTTTATATAGAATTCTAACCGTCGTATATGATCTCTTCTTGTAGTAGTGTATCCAAAGCAGATTAATTATTTTTATTATAACTTTTTTAATTGTTCGTTTTATTTTTATTGTTTTTATTAATTGTTTTCTTTACTGTTTTATTGTATTTATCTTATTAAATTGTTTTTTAAGGTATAAGTTTTTACTCTAATCTCTATGTTTATTAAAGTGGTTTTAAATTAGATGCATTTAAATGTAACACAGGTCAATATATATCTGGTGAAATTCCCAATTTCAGAGGGTAAAATGGAAAATAATTAATGGTAAAAGCTGCTGATGATTTTCGTAAAATTTTAAAAATAAATTGTAATTAGGTCAAACTTGAAGTTGCAAATAAAGTTAACTATTGAAAAAAAAAATGAAATCAATTTCTGCTGTGTATCTTACAGATAAGTGCATGACCTGCTATTTTAGGTTATTATATATATATATATATATATATATATATATATATATATATATACAGAAACGCTAGTGAGAGCGACTTCGCTCTCCACTCAGAGTCCGAAAATAGGCTTGGTCATTGCTTCGGTCAAAATTGGATGTCTTGGTCAAAATTGGGAGAGTTAGTCAAAATTAAAAACACGGTGCGTTTTGTTTTTTGGCTTGGGTCATCCTCCTCATGCGCGCAGGCCTCCCTTTTCATTCTTCGCACCAGGCTCAAAAACATTGCCGTCGCCGCCAGCTGAAAAATCGCTGAGGGCAGAGGCCGAATTTGCACCCGTTGACGTCTTTCTTTCTTCGCATGGAGAAAATGATTTTGCACCGCTCAAATGCAAACGGTGCGTTTTGTCAGCCATTTTGCCCATTTGAAAAGTGATAACAAGTAAATACCTGGTGCAAAAAATGGGCTTCAAATCGTCTACGTTTTGTGAAAGAGGCTCAATTTTAACGAGTACGCTACTTTGTCAAAAAACCCATGTGGCAACTCTTATGGAAAATGCAGAGCTAGAGGCATTTGGAGGTCAAATGAAGCTGTGGCCAATCCAATAATACGCGTAGACCTGGTGGTCTCTATACCCAATAATGTGGAGTGACCCCATGGAATTTTCTATTCTATTTCATCTAGTTATGCTGTCTTTGTTTCAACCATTTCTTTATTCATTTGGTACACCTTGTGCGATTTACCTTAATTTGGTAATTATGACAACAACAAAAGAAAAAAAAGAGAATTTAGACTGGGCTTCTCAAATGAGTCTAAATGCTGAATGGTGACTGCAATATAGGTGCATCTTAGTTAGTTTGTTAGTTTATCAAGCAAATAATATCATTGTTTCTATTTCCTTCTTAACATGTTATGCGGTGATGGGTAAACAATAAGCATCCTAACTGAAAAAAAGCATGAGTCAAATTCTTTTATTATCTTCTGCAACCCCAATTTTATGTGGACTTTTGAGATGTATGGCTCTTTCATATGTTTGACCTCTCTATTTTCTACGACCTTAACATTTTTCTTATTTCTCCTTGACCTCAGGAGTTTCCCTTGACCCTTCAAAATGCACTAAGTTAAGCATGGAGGAAAAGAGAGAACTTGTTTATGAAATATCAAATTGGTCACTTGATGCTTCTAAAATGCTACAGTCATGGAGCTATTAGGAGATTTTACAGGTCCTGTGTGCAGAGATGGGAAAAGAAAGGAAGTATACTGGCTTGACAAAGTTAAAAATTATAGAGAACCTTCTGAAAATTGTATCTAAAAAGAAATTTGGGGGTCATGAAGTTGTAACAGACCTTGATTCACAGTCTTCTCCTGCACTAGGCCAAAGGTCTACGACAGAGGAAAAATGAAAAGGACATCGCTCGTTTGCTTTTGAGCGGTGCAAAATCATTTTTTCCATGCGAAGAAGGAAAGACGCCAACGGGTGCAAATTCGGCTTCTGCCCTCAGCGATTTTTCAGCTGGCGGCGGCGGCAATGTTTCTGAGCCTGGTGCGAAGAATGAAAAGGGAGGCCTGCGCGCATGAGGAGGAAGACCCAAGCCAAGAAACAAAACGCACCGTGTTTTTAATTTTGACTAACTCTCCCAATTTTGACCAAGACATCCAATTTTGACCGAAGCAATGACCGAACTTATTTTCGGACTCTGAGTAGAGAGCGAAGTCGCTCTCACTAGCGTTTCTGTATATATATATATATATATATAATATTTAGTGTGAAAAAAAAAGAGAGGATCCCAGTAGAAATGGAATTAGAAATTTGTGTACAGATATTCAATGTGAGATAAAATAATATTTTATGTATATTATTATTTTTTAATTATTTATGCCTACTACTTTAGCAGTCTCAAATTTAAAAAATCTATTTTATATATATATATATATATTTTTTACTGTGCGTATCAACTCTCTTTGGATCTAAAGCTCAACAATTTACTACAGTTCCTCCTTTCTCAGTCAAAAGTTATTAGCTTACTGTAATTTTTGTAAATTCACTTGTATTTTAACAATTATTTTTTATTTTCTGTGAATTTATAGTTCTTTCAAAGACACAAAAATAATTCATTTTAGACTTTATTTTCATGATTGTTTAGAAGTTTTCACAGTATGCAATTTTAATATCTACAGGGACAATTTCTTTTTTTGGTTACAATCATGTTTAACAGTGTATAAAATTTGTTTATGGATCTATTATTGTGTATTTTGAAGTTTATCTAAATAAAAAAAAATTAAAGAAAATTAAAAAAAAAAACAGTGTCAGAGGTTGAAGAAGACATACTTTTTCTTTACTAAAACGCTCCTCTTTCTCTAAAACACATGGCCCTCACCAAGGTTGCTCTGTTTTAATCCAGGAGGAGTGTGTCTTCAACGACTGAATGACATTTTTTTTTTTTAAAGATAAATTTCAAAACACAAACAACATGCAAAAAAAAATGTATACCCTTCAAAATACACAAACCATCCTGTGGGGTCTGAATCATTAATGCTTTAATTTTTATTATTTGAACTGATGCTTGAATGAGGATTTGAGTAAGGAGTTTTCTTCTTTCCTTGATTTTTACAGAAATGTAAACTTTTTTTTTTTTTTTTTTTTTTTTTTTTTTTTTTTTTTTTTTTTTTTTTTTTTTTTTTTTTTTTTAAAGAAATTAAAAAATTTTTTTTTTTTTTTTTTTTTTTTTTCACTTTTGTCTTCTCTCTAAACAGTTGCTGAGAGAGAAAGAAGGAGAAAATAAAAAAGATATAATAGATCTTTTAGGTTTAGAGCTAATGACATAGTAAATATAGATAATTACAAATATATATAAACATGAAACATTATTTTATTCTACCAATGAACGTCCGTACACAAATTCCATGTGATTATACTAATCACTTGAATAATTTTCTCCCCCCAATAACGAGATTTTCCATATATTTATAAAACAACTACAATACAAGAACTGTTTTAATTTGCTCCCAAAAGTTGGAGGGTTTAATGGTGCACTACGTTTGGTAGGGACATTAAGTAGAGATAGACTCAAGCTAGTTGAATGAAATAGATAATTTTTTGTTATGGTTTTTTTTTTTGGGTGGGTCATTCTTTTATTTTTAATCTATTGGAATCAAATTTAATTATGCACTTTTAGTAGTGTTTAATTGTTTTTCCAGATTACTGTTTCTACTTTATCATTGTGGCCAGGACTATTCCATCATATTTTCTTTTCAAAGCAAAAAAAAAACGTTCTTTAAAATAATGAAATTAATAATAACAATTGCGTGTGCAGAAGTCCACCATACTTCTGTAATTTAGTCCTTTTAAGTAGTAAACCATCATCAAATCACCAATTAAGCGGGTGTGGTTTTATAATGCTTTTTTATGATGATTGATTAATTAGCAAAAGTTTTGCAGAGATTATAAAATTCTCGGGCCGGTTATCCTTCTCTTTTAGTCATTTATTACTTTTTCAGCCTTAAGAACTAAATAATTAGGGGCGGTTGTACTTTGTAGCCTGGGCTTATTATGTATTTTTGTGTTTTTTTATAATAAAAAAATCATCAATTTACCTTATATTACTTTATGTGGCCCTCAAAATAACTCATTTATCTCTTTTTATCCCAATTGGATGCTAATTTAAAACTTTTTTAATAACGTATTATTTATTTTAATAAGTCATTATTATCTATCCGTGCGGGTATTCCAATTAACTTTTTCTTTTTAAAATATTACTTTAAATAATTTATAACTTTATAATATTTTACCCTAATTTAAACAACTATACCTCTTCCAGCTTATATATATATAATTTACTATTCACCCTTCACCATTAGCTTCCTGGCTCTGCCCTGAAAATAATAATGCTCGTGTTGTGGGATTTCCTCATTGACATCTTTTCTCCTTTTATAAGAAACTATGTCACTCTTGTATTTGAAGCTCATTTATATAAAAATCCACTTTATACCATTAATCACAGTGCCTGATGCAACACCAACAAAATTAAATTGATTAAATTCCTCATACATGCTGCACACCTTTACACATATATAAGAGGTGGGAAAAAAAAGATGGCATTTTCAATTTTTACCTGATTTCCTAAAGAATAAACAATATAAATAAATAAATAAATATATATATATATATATATATATATATTATTGCGCTGATGCTGCCACAAGGTATTACTATATATACACACACACACACACTAATACTATGTAGAACATATTGTTTATGTTAAGCTAACTCACATGTAGGCTATAATAAAAATAGGTTACTAGGATTCAAACATAAATTCAATATTAGACAATCGAGCTATCACATAAATAGTAACCCTTAAAATCTAAACCGCTAGAAAGTTTATAATTTTAGATCTAAATGTATTTTAATACATTTTAAAATTAAATTTGTTTACATAGAAGTCTGTACAATCAATTTATCCAAATTGATACTTTCTAAATTGAAAAAAATTACACATTTGTCCAATTTAATTAAATTGATAAATTCCGTCAACTTATAAGTTACTTGTATAATACGTGGCTCTCAAAATAATTTTTTATTGTACCAAAAATTTAAAAAAAAAATATGAAAGAAAATTTGAAATTTATTTATGGTTTTTTTTTTAATTTTTAGTATAATTAAAAATAAAAAAATTAATTTTTAAAATAACTTACTATGCATGTGATTTTTAAATTGACTAAATTCAACAATATAACTAAATTGGACCTAAATTAAACAAATATATATATTTTTTCAATTTAAATTGTATTAATTTACACAAATAAATTATAAATTTTTTTACTTAAACAAATTAAATTTAAAATTATATTAAATTGCATTTAAATATTTTAAAAATATTCAAATATGCTCTTTTTAAACTTTAAAAGTCAAAAGGGAATAACAAACATGCTAGCATTAGTAGGTGCTAGCTAGAAGTAGACCATGAATTCTATTGCAAAACCTAAAAGTCCACATTTTTCATTGTATTCTTACTTTAATTTTGCAAAAAATCCTCTTGAGGAAAAAGAAAAAGAAAAATGATATCTTACCTTTGGTGACAGCTTTCTATTTAGGTCTGGCAACGTGTCGTGTTGAACCGTGTTCGTGTCGTATTGTGTTCGTGTCGTGTGAAATTTTGTTCACCCGAACCCGACCCGTTAAATTTTCATGTTGAACCGTGTTCGTGTCGTATCGTTTCGTGTTCGTGTCGTGCTTTATTCGTGTTTACTAGACATGTACATGAGTATTTTATTTTTTTTATTTAAATTAATATATATTGTCAAATGATAAATCATTATCAATTTATGTCTATTAAGCCTAAATACATATTCCAATGATATGTTAAATATTTAAAAAAATATATATTAACATACTAAAATTCATCATAAATAATAACTGTGAATTTAAAATATGTAAAATATTACGAATTAAACATATATTAAATATTTATCGTGACTAAAAATCAAAATATGCATTTCAATTATAAATTTAAAAATATTCAAAATATTATAAAACAAACTAAAATTAATTTAAAAATATTCAAAATATTATAAACCAAACTAAAATTGTACATTCAATATAAGTAATAAAAAAGATATAATCTAAAACAAAATATTAATATATAAATAGATATAAAAATTGTTATTTTGTAATGAAATAAAATATGAATTTTATAGTTTTCTAAAACTAAAAAAAAAAGTAATGTAAAAAGTTAACTATAATGAAATAATTAAATTAATATTTTTTTTATCGTGTCTTATCGTGACTCATCGTGTTAACGTGTTCCAACCTGTTTCAACCCGTTTTCTTATCGTGTCTTATCGTGTGAAACTGATATCAACCCGACCCAATATCGCAGACCCAAATCTACAAATTATCGTGTCGTTTCATGTCGTGTTATCGTGTCGTGTAAATTTTGCCAGATCTATTTTTACTCCTTATATGCAAATATAAAAATATATATACAAAAATAAAAATAAAATAAAGCACAATGGTCATAATTAGATTCTTCACGGTACCATGACAAAAAGGGAATGACAGGTAGGAAATCTGAAACATCCAAAATATACAAAGTGAAAAGTTGTACTTGCACTCATTTGCTATTGAAGAAACTTGAGGGTATGAAAATCATTAAACTCAACAAAAGTATATAAACATATTCACCCAAAAAAATACATATGTTGTTGTTCTGTTACTACCATTTAATTACTTCTGTGCGGTCTTATATATTATTTTAGTTTTTTTGTATTTATAATTTTTTATATTTAGAATTCTTTATAGATTTAATTTTTATGTTTATTTTTTGGCAGTATTGGTCCCATATGTTAATAAAATTAATATTTACTAGTCATTTTCATGATTATGTTTGTATTATGTTAATTTACTCTATGTACAGGTCAAATGTCAGGGTTAAACATGTTATTTCAAAAAATCTCATTCTTTTTTTTTCCCTCCTCTGCCATCTGCATATAGAAAAAAATTGCCAGTTCGACCCGCGATTCAGTATAACAAATGTCAAACATCTTATCCATTTCGCAGTTAGAAATTTGAATAATTCTCTAAATGAGCAGTTTTCTTCTTCTCAGCACTTACACTTTCACTTCCCGTCTTCCCAATCTTTATTTCCCATCTCCTAAACTCCACAACGACAATGTTCTCATCATTCACGCCGCAGCATTCTGTCATGTGATTTTTTTCTATATACAGAGGGCATGATAGGGAGGAAAAGAAAAAGAGAGTTTTCAAAATTGTATGTTTGCTCCTGACATATGACTTGCACATAAAGTAAACTAACATAATACAAACGAAATAATGAAAAAGACTAGTAAATGTTAATTTTGTCAACATATAAAACCAATACTGCCAAAAAATAAACATAAAAGCTAAGTCTATAAAGAACTATAAACATAAAGGACTATAAGTGCAAAAAAGTTTATTATTTTTCATAAATTTTGTTCTACTACTAATACTTAAGCAAATCTCTCCCCCCTTTTTTCACGTCATTAAAAATAGTCCCTGACCACTAAAATATGAAGGCAGGGGACACAAGAGATCTTCATCAATTGGTGATTGAGACAATGAACCTTTCTATCTGTCATTCACCATACAAGATATTGATCTCTTAATACTTAATAGAAGAGAATTAACTATATAAGAAATGTCATTGGCAGCTTGTTTTTGACGTGATTACTAGCTAGTTGACTTTGCAAATTAAAAGGGTTTTGCTTCAAAAAGTGATCCTCTTGTAGCCTCTGTATATTTTCATGGTCTTGCCGATCTTTTTCAATGTTAAAATACAGTTTTATACGCAATTTATGACCTTTAAGAAGGGAAAAAAAAATTCTTTAGAGTCATAATGACCAGAATCTTTTATGCTGTGATCTTGATCATTAAAAGCACATAGACTTCTGGTCGTAGAAAGTGTGAGATCCATTTTGTGAATGCAAGAGTGTCATATATACTTCCTCCATTTTAATAATTCCATATCCACCATCAACGGTTAAGCTACAAATTGAGAACAACTTTATTCCTACACTGTTCAATGAAACTTAGGAAACCTTGAACATTGTTTTGTTATTAGCAGCAAGAAAATTTTAGGGCAGAGGAGGGTCCTTGTGAATATTCTGCATTTACTTTGTTTTGTTTTTTTGTTTTGTTTTTGTTTTTCCTTTCTATTTTTTTCTAATGGGGGGCCTTAATTATGTTGTACTATAGCACTTAAAAAAAAAAAAAAGAAGAAGCTTTTTTTATTTATTATAAATTGTCAACTACAACATAATGACGGCAAAATATAAAATACCTTTTTTTTTCCTTTCCTTTTGCAAATTGACCAATTTAGTGTTGTTCTGATGCATGCACTCCACTGCATATACTAAACAAAATATAGATAATTTAATGTGGGATTCTTTGTTGCACATTTTGTGTATGCACATGAGAGAAAAAGAGTACGGCTTTATTTGGCATAGCTTTTGCTTTTTCTTCTGCTTTTTCAAAAGTGCTTTATGAAGAAGTCAATTTTTATCGGCTTTGATAAAAGGGGTTTTTAGAGATCATAAGCACTTTCAAAAAATTATTCAAACACTTTCAAAAACAGCTTTTGAGCTCTAAAAGCTGCTTTTGATTTTTCAGAAGCTATACCAAACAAGATTTAAATAAAATGAGAATAATGGATTGGAAATCTTCGTAGTTAGATTCTACATAAGAAACAGAAAATACATAGTTACAAACTAATTAATCATTAGATACAATGGAGTACTAAACTTGCAATGATGAATTTGCTCCACCTACTTGGCTATACATGATTTAATTTGAAAACTAAGCTGAGTTTCAGATTGGTGGTTTTTTTTTTCCTTCCTCTTTGGATCTGCAAAAGTTGTCCAACAATGGGAGAAAAAAATATTTCTCATAATGACACTTTTAAATGCTTACACATCTCAAAGAAATGAGAGGAAGAGATCTCTCTGAAGAACCTGACTATGACCCCTAAAGATGACCAAAGGTTCAGTACTGGAATTTGGATCAAAAATTGGGAAACATACATTGGAAAGTGCAAGAACTTAAGTTTTGCAATCCACCCAAAAAGGAAGAGAAAATAAGAAAAGAAGTACTAAAAAATATGAAGTATGCTTGTTGATGTGGAAAAGAAGGTTGTTAGGAAATTACCAAAAAAAAAAAAAGGCTGTTAGGAACTAGTCATTTTCATTGCCAAGGTTTTATTTATTGTGGTGTCCTCCGTTTCAAAGCATATTGTATTTTAAATGGTGTTATAGAATAAGTGGTTTTGCCTTTATAGGCTTGGTCCTTACCCTTCTTATGGTCAAATGATTGGCTCTAGAACTCACCTTTTTGGAAAAAAACCGTTTACACGAAGCATATCTTATGACTATAAAATAAAGCATGTCGAATTATATAACTTTTGTCTCTTTCAAGAACATTATATTTCAAACAAATATTAATTAGCAAAAAAGTAAAATATATTCCAAAGAATATTATCAAGCATATAGATTGCAATATATAATTTATTTATTTTTGGTATAAATTAAACAAAACAGACACAACTCGGTTGCATTTAGCTTTGTTTTTCCTTTCGTTATGTGTATATACGTTTCTATGTGGCCAAATGACATTTTTTTGAAGGCAACAAAGAAAATTAGTGCTGAAGAAGTTGGAGAATATTCTTTGTGCAAGAAGTTTATATGGGAAAGAACATAAAACTGATCTAAATATATGACTAACAATCTCAATCATCAATATCCTACAAAAAATGTTTCGAGTTAATAAGTGTTTCGACTTACAGTTTGTTGGAATGTTTGAAGATGAAATTGTATTTGTTTTGAGATTAGATAAATGTTGAGTGGGGAAAAAGTTTTTACCCAGACTTATAGTGGATAGATGAACTCCTTGTGATGTGTTGGACATAAAAGACGCAAATACTGCTTGGATACCATTGCATGTTGATTATGCATAGTTTTATACCTTTTTGTATTAGTCTTTGTATTTTTTTTGTTGGTAAGATTGTATTAGTCTTTGTAAGTTGGGAGATAATGAAGAAAAAACGATAAAGGAGTATCTGTTCTATGGACTTTATTTTCAGTATAAGGATAAGTCTCTTCATTGAAGATGCCATTAAGACTCACATATAAATTTCATGAACTAAAGCTAAGACATTTGTAACCTTTGTGGATACAGCTTTATCCAATAAAGATACATTTTTCTGAATGAAACAATTTTTTTTTTTTAGTTATATGGTCTTCAAAATGGGTACCATTCACATCTAACAATTCTTAAATTAGTAAAATCCAATTTTTTTCTTAAATACTTTTTGACTTTAGTTGGTAATCTATTTATTTAAAAGGTAGCTGTTGAGCATTTGCATGCCACCAAAATTTAATAAGTAGGTTACCGTGAGCGAGTGGTATTAGTTTAGTTTTTAAAGTATAACTATGTTTTTTTTTTTTTTTTTTTTTCTTCTTTTTGATTGTGAGTGTGAGGATATGGATGTTAAAAGATAATTTCAAAATTGGACAAAATATTTTGGAAAAGGCGGAATTCCTTTCACCAAGTAGATTGGTTTTTTTTTTTTTTTTTTTCTAAAATTGATTTTCAACCATTATTTAAAATTGTAAAAAAAATTATGACTTCATATTTTAATCTCATAGGATAAGTCCATGAGAACCTATAGTAATCTTCAAATAGGACAAAATATATATACCCTTCACTGGGTAGGATAGGAGTTGGTCCCCAAACATTAGAAAGATAAGATTAAAAGGTTGAGCACATTTTATGTTAATGATGGAGAAAATAACAAATGGTATTTGCCTAGTTGGCAAGATGAGAAAAATCTATTATATGGATAAATAACTTTGTTACACTGTCTAGTAACTTTGCTACAAAAGATGCCTTATAAAGTAATCATCTGATACATGAGAACCTGCTTAAGTTTTCGGCTATTTTTTTCATTTTGGAGAAATAGTTGGTCATAGATGATCCTTTCTTCTTCGTCAATTATAGTTGAAGTTTGAGTTAGTGCATGAGTTTGGCCTTCGATTGATTTCCATAGAGTTTTCCTAATGATGTCCATAACTGAAGTGATGTGGAGGGCTTGAAAACTTGTGTTTGCAATTCTTTGGCGATGGATGACAAAAATCCAGCGAAGCAAGACTTGATCTAACATGCGCCACTATAAGTAATCCGGATTAGAGACCATTTGATTCCACTAGGTGTGAATTGTGGTGATTGTTGAATGTCACTAGTTATAAATCTTTCAAGATTCCTGTGTGGGTGAAATATACTCTAGTGACAGATCATCACTTTTAAGATGACTCGCAAATGACACATTGACAAGGCAAAAGCACACTCCAGAATATAAGCAAAGGAATGACATCAGACAAACATGATGCTATTACAGAAGCATTGGACTCAGCACATAGTATTTTCACAAAACAAGTTAAAACCACAAAATAAATATTTACCTCGGCACTAAACAACAGGATTATGCGCCATATTGTCAAAGTATCAGAAAATCATATATGATCTTAATAGAAAACAACAATATCCACCAAAATTGACTCTACCAGATTCATACCAAAAAAAAAGGAAGCCGAATTACATATTTCCTTCCAAATCTGGGAAATTAGCAACATAATTAATGATATGATCCTAAAATCAGAATCCCTCACCAGATGCAAGAAACCATATAAAAAAGCTATTATAAAAAAGAGAGGCTTAATGTATGATGGGTTTAATATAACTCTAATCCACACTCTGCCATTAAAACCATTTGACTTTATCGTCGAAATATCTTTGGTTGGTACCACACTGATGCCAAGATTACTTCACATTTTCCTTATTTTGCATGATACAACCAACATTATGGTGAAATTGGGTGGTGTTGATTTGTACTTCAACAATTCTCTCCAATAATTGCTGCTTGAATTAATCTCTGTTTTCCACAATATGTAGTTATCAATTTTCAGTTTGGAATGGATGAATTAATTGGGTAGGGTAACCTCATCTAGTTGCGCGATTTGATTGAAGCTGGTGATAATGACTATGACTATAGTTTTTTTTCTCTGATATTATATAAAAAAATTAAACTCAATGACAGAGAACACACGACAAAACAGATGCTTGGGGCAAGAATGAATAAATTATATTTACACTTATCAGTATATAAAATACAATATGTACCACCGTTTTTTATTAGGCTAAATACAAATAAAATTAGCTAAGATACTTCCTATTATACATCATTGTCAAAATAAATTAAGATAAAAAATAAAGTCATCAGGACTCTCTGTGTAAGATTTGTCACGAAGAGTACATATATTTACATACACAAGTTTTCTAGCAATGAACTAAGATGAACTAAGATGTATTTTGCATAGAGTATTTTTTTCTTTTTCTTTTCTTTTTTGATATTATGTTTGAAAGTGTTTTTGAAATTCATAAAAAATAAAATAAAATTCTGGGCTATGACCATTAAAAAAAATAGTGAATTCAAATGCTTTTAGGAGAATCATTTAGGTAAAAGTGTGTTTAATAGTGCTTTTTCCAAGTAGTTTTATTGAGTGGTACTTAAAAAAGTAATAACAAATAAGTTATATAGAGTATATACTTGGTTAAAAATTATAGGAAAAAAAAAAAAACTCTCTAAAATATTAAAGTTAATTGTCCCTTTTGTATAGATTCTCCCTTTTCAGTTTTTCAATTAAGTGCTTGAATAATTTTGGTTTCAGTTTTGACCCTATATTTCTTTATTTAATTTTTTTCAATTGAGATGCTAAAATTTAGTTTTTGTTTCAACATCGTAAAAAAATAAATGAAAATTTTGATCAAAATAAAATGTTTTATAATCCAAAAATATTGTTATCTTAAAAATATTTAAAAAAGATAAGATAAAAAATAAAGCTAGAATTGAGTATATCAATTGAAAAAATTGAAATTAATGAAAATTTCGATAACAATAAAATGTCTTATAATCCAAAATATAAGATAAAAATTAAAACTAGAATTGAGGATATCAATTGAAAAATTTGAAAATGGACGGCCTACATTCAAATTAAGGGCAAACTAGAGGGTTCAAAAATATAATTAATCCGGACTGTAAAAATTTTAAACATTTAATGTTTTAGTTAAAACATGGAACATGTGCATTGGTGCTTCTCCCAAAAGCACATAAAATGCTTTTTTTTTTTTTTTTTTTTTTTTTTTTTNTTTTTTTTTCATTTTTTTTTCTGTTAGACTATTACACATTATCAAATGCTTTATTTTCTTCCAAAAATGCTCAAAAGCGCTATTAAATGGACTCTAAAAAGGAAAAACTCTACTAAATGGACTAATAAAAAGAAAAGCAGTGCCAATCTTAATTGCATTTTTTTTTTCTTTTTTTTTTTGAAAGGAGGTTTACTGTTTACACCATCTTAGCTGCAAAGTTAATACAATTTTTTGTTTTCTGAGTTTTTATTGAAGCTGTTTCCATTCAATACAATTCTCCATTAAGAAATTAACTAATTCAAAAAAAAAAAAAAAAAAAATTCATGTAGTATCAAATTATAAATCTCCATGTGAATCAAGTATGAGTGGTTACACAGTAATAAAATTTATTAACTAAATTTTTAATATCCAGCAATGTAGTGTTATTAAATTGAATTTATTTTTAATGATGGTAAGATATTGTTAATTTATCAATTATTAATATACTATCATATCATTATATACTAAAAATTTAATTAATAAATTTAGTATTTATAACATTGCTATTTAAGTATATGCTTCTCAAACCCAGATTCCCAAAAAAAAAAAAAAATTGAAGAATGATTAATGATTCTTCATGCCTATCAAAATTAAAATCATGATATTTCATTAACAAGGTCATTTAAGGAATAAGCTATTTAAGTGCACAATTCAAAATTCTGTTAGGTTAAAGTTATAAGATTTTTATGCTATATTGAATTGATTTGGAAATAATATTAAATTGATTTAAAAATTAAAATTATCATTTGATTTAAATATAATTTGATCAATTTAGTTTAAAAAATAAAGTTATTTGCACTTTTAATGGCTTATTTTTGGAGTGTTTGACACTTCTATTCTTGACTTTTTTTTTTTTTTTTTTTTTTTNCTTTTATTCCTTTAATTATAGTATTTGTTGCATTTCTCTTTTTATGCATGATACCCTTTTGGCACTTCTTTTTTTATATTACTTTTCATTGCACATCTATTTTTTTTTTTAAATTATAATATATGACTAGGACTCTTAAATAGATTTGCATAATTCATTTAATATATTTAAAATATTATTAATTGCTATAAAAATGCAACAAACACTATTTAAAAAAGAAAAGAAAATTGGAGGAAGAGTTGCCAAACACCCCCAAAATTAAAGGGAATAAAAGTAAATCTTCATCATCTTATTGAATCAATATCATTCACAACTCTTATAAACCGATGGGTGCATTGATAACTAAATTCCAGGGGCAAAATTCATCTTTGAAAAATAAACTGATAATTTTGGCCAACCTTTTGCTAAATCTTCCAAGTATTTCCCAAACTATATCTTTTGTTTACCAAAGAAGATGAAGTTTTTAGGAAGGGTGAAAAATTTTTGGATCCCTTTTAAAGAAATTTGTAAGCTGACATTTTTATTTTTTATATGGGGTCCGAAAAATTTCGAACTCCTTCTAAAACAAAGACATTGGACATGTGATTCACTGCCAACCTTTTTTCGAAAGTCTCAGAAAACTTTTCGCATCCCTCCCAAACAAGTTTGTTAGTTTGCATTAACTTTTTTTTAAGAGAAAATAAATTTCATTAAACAGAAAAGCTATTACAAATATCTTGCCATAATGGCGTGCCTTCTCCATCAAAGTCTCAAAAGAAACTAAATGTAAAGAAAGCCGAGCCAACTCATGAGCAACTCGATCAGTCATTCGTGGAGCATAAACACAAACAATTTGAGGATTCAGAAAACTTTAGTTCCTTAATTTCTTCCACCAGAAAACACACATATCCATGCAAAATTTCACTTGGCTGTACAAAGCTAAAAAACATTGACCTGCAAATGTCAACAAAAACTCACTATACTTCAACTCCCGAGCATATATAATCCACAAGCTTCCAAATCAATTTCACCTGATAACTATTTACCCAAAAAAAATTCACCTGAAAACTATTGCATGTAATATAGTCTCGCTTTCACTTCTACAAATGCCGTTACATATAATTTTCCTTCTCCTTAAAGTCGTGGCACACGGTTATGCGACAGAGCAAGCCCGTCACATGAAGTTTTTAATTTTATTTGGAATCTTCAACTACCATATACTTTTCCACCAAGTTTGATTTCTATTATCACGATTTAAAAAGACTTTATAAATAAATTTAAATTAATAAATATAAAATTAAAATAATAAATAATAAAATAATAAATAGTTTTTTATATATATTAATAATAATAATAATTAAATGTTAAAATGGTATAAAGTAAAAGGGCAGTAGGGAAGTATGGAGGTGTATGAAGCGTTTTGAAAAATGGTATTTGTGTCTGATAGCGATGCAGTTGGTATATTCTCTGTAGTGTCCATTCAACAGTCTCTATATGTAATTGGATGTGAAAATCCCAATCCCCCACTCAAATCACCCTCCAACGTCTTAGTCCTCCTATAGACCAACTCAGACCCAGCCGAAAAAAGAAAAAAAAAAAACACCTCCATCCCCTTCGAGAGAGAGAGAGTGTGTCTCTGTCAAATGGTTTCCAGGTTTGTTAATGGCGTGACTGCCAGGATTCAGGGAGGAACTCTGCCTCTCTGACTTCCTAGCTTTTCCTGTTTTTTCAAGCTGTTGGCATCTTTTCTTGGCTGGAAGGAAAAATAATAATAATAATAATAAAGAGCGCAAGAAAATTGAAGAAACTGACGGGAAATTCTCAAAAACCAGCTTGCTTCAACGGGTTGTGTTCTGGGTCGAACTCCTTTCATCAGCTTAAGAGATTCAATGCTGTTTGCTGGCTATTTTCGGGCGTATTGCTAGCAATTTAATTGGTTTCAGTGCTTCCAGAGGCAGCAAATGGAACAGGTTTTATTTTTGGTTTTTTATTTTATTTTTCATTCTCTTCTTTATGCTTTTCCTACTTTTTTTTGGTTCATACGAAGCATTACTATTTGTGTTTTATTGTCTTTGATCAAAACATGAGTTTCTTCGAAGCTCTATATAAAGTTTGTACTCTTTCGAGTCAATTTTCTATTTTTTACTCCTTTTTCTTTTTTTCTTTATGTTACTAATTGTTTTATATATTTTTGAAAATTTTGTTGTGATTGGAATGGAAAAAAATTGCGGAAAACCGAACAATTATACAGTATCTGCCATATATGTAATTGTTGGAGAAGAAAACTGTGTCTGCAGGTTGAACTCTCAACATGGTTTCTCGTTTTGAAATTGTTGCAAAAAATGATTTTTTGGAATAAGGTTTATATGTAGATTGATTTATGATGGAATTGCTGGATTGTGGAATTTAAATCAATCTTAGTTTGAATTTGGATATAAAATTTGGATTTTGGAGAAAGAAATTTGAATTTCAATCTAAGTTGTTAAAACTTTAAACCTCTACGTTAGTGAAATTACAAAATAAGTCCAGCCTGTTAACCTTTGAATTTAAAACTAAGGAGTTAAAAGCTTCGTTCTTTTTGCAATTCTTGCTGCTCTTTCCCTTACAAGACCAGACCTTCATGTTAGTGACTGACTGAGATTCAAATCTTTCTGTTCTAAGCCCTCATAACTAATGTCTCGAGGAAATGTGAAGTTCCAAATTTGAAGAATGAAGCATCATATATTTTGATGTTTTTCTAGAACTTTCTTGCATGGAAATTAAGTTAGCAAGCTTTCTTTTCTGTTGTTCTTGATAACTCTGCGGTGAAAATCCATATTAAAATAAAGATCACTTGTTACACATGTGAAATATTTCAAGATCCCAGTTTTTTTTTACCTCATCTCTACTTAGGTAAAAATGGCTATGATCTGTTTTTATCCCTGAATTGTTCGCTGCTATATTTTAGGTAATACAAACCCTTCTTCTCTTCATCCTCTTGCATTTGTGTAGACCTTTCTCTAAACCTCACCTTTTTTTTTTTGCCAAATTCCTTCTTAATTTTCATAAGGCAGCATATTGTAAAATAAAACTGCAATTGCTGTTTCTAATTCTTTTCATGATGAAAATTAGAAATATTAACAGGTGGTGTATTACAGGTTCTTTGGAATGTTAACAGGTTAGAGAAGCTCTCTTGACGTTTGAAAAGTGGTTTGTGATTATATCTAGCTCTCTTAGAGTGATCATGAAAAAGTAGTTGACTGCAGTAAATGAGGTTTTGTTGCTGGTTCTCTAGAAAAATTAAACCAGTTACTGAAGCTTCCTTGACATTTGGCTATGATGATTGGTTGTTGAGATACCTATCTAAAAGACATGACCCACTATATGGCAAAGAATGAAGCTACTAGACATACAAGTTTTTGTTTTGTTTCTGTTTGGTGGCAGCTTGTATGCAGTTGATCTTGATCCTAAATTTCTGTTGGTTAATTGAACTCTTTTTACAAGGAAAATCTTGTATGGCACCGGATAATTGACAGAAACTTTGGCTTTATTTTGGGGCAAATCTCCTTTGGCAATAAATTTTCACGTCTAGCAGAAACAGCAGACTTTTTGTTAGTTTTCATATTTTTAATAAACTTACCCGCATGTGATTCAGCTCTATTGGGCAAATCTCCTTTGGCAAAAGTTACAAAATTTCCCTTTGGTTGGGTGACATTCTTGGCAGAGGTTAAGAAGAGTTATACTTTTCTTGGAAACCAACCCATCAGTTGTAGTTGATCTAGTCTCCATCCTGCTGTAGCATAGATCTTCTTTGGCACTTAGTTCATTCGCTGGGAAGTTTCACCTATACCTTTGGGAAATATCCCATCTGGCAGTTGAAGTTAGTTGATACTCTGCAGTTGGGAAAGTCACAATCCAAAATTTCTCCTAGGGGAAATTCCTTCTAGTGGAAACTTCAGTCCATTCATTGGGCAAATCTCCTTTGGCATTTGGGACTTTTAGTTGACTCTTATTATCCGTGTGGGGCAAATCTCCTTTGGCATAAGATCTCCGTTTTACTGGTGACTATCCTGTTGGAGATCCTGGAACGTTGTCTGTATCGAAAGTCACTTGGATATTCAACTATCTATCCCAATAAATTTAAATTGAATTCAGCATAGCATCATTTGGTTATCTGCGAAGTGCAAACTTCTGTTCCTTGTATCTGTATGTGTCAAAGACTGCTACATCTGAAACAGGTATTGGACGCCACATATTGTTGAAAAGGTAATATTGTATCTCCCATTTTTCCCTGTTTAATACTGTCATTCCTTCATAATATGTTCTTTTAATGCAAGTATTAGAAATTAAATCCTCTGTTGCTAAAAATTCCTTTTTGTAACAAATTTGATTTCGAAGAATGTTGTATCTCTTGCATGCTAAGATTTTAAAAGGCTACTTATAAAGCAACATATTATTCAAACTAGATTTTCAAGGGCCACTCATGAAATGTTACCTTTGCTTCAGAGTCTAGATTTTAGAGATTTCATTTCCGAATAGATATTTACTTTGTAATTTCGCTGAAGATTAGGCGGATCATTTTAGCCAACTTTTGCAACAACACAATTCTGATTTAATTGGGGATGGGGATTTCTGCGACATAGACAAAGTATTTTATTTCTTTCATTTGTTTAATTTTATTATCCTACAATAGTTCTTCATAAATATACTCATACTCATACTCGTACACATACACATGCACATGCACATCCACATGCACATGCACATAGTCATGTTATTGATTTTAAACCTTGTATGTTCCTCTAGGGATCTGAATGATGGATATGCTCCTTAGTGATTCTGATTGGGATAGTTCTAGCGAGGTTGGCAGTATGGAGGATCAAGAGGAAATTGAGTATTTATACGGTGGGCAGGCTCTAAGCATTTTGTCAAGCCTAGAGGAAAGCATTGGTAAAATTGATGATTTTCTCTCGTTTGAGAGGGGATTTATGCATGGGGACATGGTATGCTCTGCAACAGACCCATCAAGACAGATGGGGAGAGTTATTAGCATTGATATGCATGTGGATTTGGAAAGTGTTCAAGGAAAAGTATTAAGAGATGTAAATTCCAAGGAGCTATCAAAGATTCGATCCATTTCAATGGGAGATTATGTTGTTTGTGGGCCATGGCTTGGTAGGGTGGATAAAGTAGTTGATTGTTTAACTGTTATTTTTGATGATGGGACAAAACGTGAGGTCACTGCCATGGATCAAGAAAATATCATACCCATATCTCCAAACGTACTTGAAGATCCACAGTACCCATATTATCCGGGACAGAGGTTACGGGTTAAGCTACCAACAGTTTCCAACTCAGCTGGATGGTTATGTGGTACATGGAAGGAAAGTCAAGATGAAGGAACTGTTTATGCTGTGAAAGCAGGTGTAGTATATGTTGATTGGCTTGCGTCAGTTCTTACAGGATACGAGTCAGATCTGCCTGCTCCTCCACGTGTGCTTGATTCAAAAAAGTTAACTTCATTGTCATGCTTTTTGCATGCAAATTGGCAGCTTGGTGATTGGTGTCTTTTTCCAATTGCTGATTGCAAGGCTGTCGAGGAGAAGGGTTTTCATAGTGCCTCTACTCGTGAGCTCATCGTTCAAAAGCATACAAAATTAGAAAGAGGATTTAGTAGAATTAGTTCAAATGTTGAGGAAATCTTTGTTATTGTGAAGACAAAAACCAAAGTTGATGTGATGTGGCAAGATGGTAGCATCACTTTGGGATTAGATTCGAAGACACTACTCCCCGTAAATGTAGCAAATGCTCATGAGTTTTGGCCTGAACAGTTTGTGATGGAAAAGGGTCCTTGTGATGATCCATATGTCCCTAGTAACCAGAGATGGGGTGTTGTTCAGGGTGTAGATGCAAAGGAACGAACAGTAAAGGTGCAGTGGAAAACTGTCAATACTCCTGAAGATGGAGAACTGATAGTGGAGACTGTAAGTGCTTATGAACTGGTTGAGCACCCAGACTTTTCCTTCTGTTTCGGGGATTTTGTGTTTAGGTTGGTGCCAGACCAGGCTGATGGTCATGTTGTTAAAAACTATCTAACCACAGAGTTTGTTATGGGTGAGGTGGACACTCTTGAGGGAAAAAACTGTCGGAGCAATAAGAATGAGTTCCCTGATAGGTGTTTCCTATCCAATATTGGCAGTGTTACAGGCTTCAGAGACGGTGCTGTGGAGGTGAAATGGGCTATTGGCATCACAAGCAAGGTATGAGATTAAGGCATTCTATAGTTTACTTGTGTGTATTCCAACCATGATGTGGCTGATAATGGTGCTATTCTAGCAGTCTTATACGGTGACAAGATTTTGTTATGCATTTGTACTGGTAATAGGCAAGTATAATCGACATTATTTTTATTTTTACATTATCATGTGCAACACAATTCTGTAATTTTTATTTTCTCTTTTGCAGAAAATTCTCATCGGAAGATATTATTATTGAATAGAGAATGTTTCATAAGATTTAATGAGTTCTTTACATAATTATATTTATAACAACAAGTTCCCAAAATTAATGAGCATTTTGATATATTTCTGATAAATAATTCAGGATATCTTGTCTACAATTCTTTTCCTTCAAGGTTGAATTATTAAATTAGCTTCTTTCTGATGGCCTTGTGTCTATATATTTAAAAAATAAATAAAT
The DNA here is from genome assembly GCA_003254975.1 of Ochetophila trinervis. NCBI lineage: Eukaryota > Viridiplantae > Streptophyta > Magnoliopsida > Rosales > Rhamnaceae > Ochetophila > Ochetophila trinervis. The sequence goes on along the minus strand of QANX01007102.1, from coordinate 206,430 downwards.
AAAAGAAATGATTATCTATTCTGCTCAATTGGCCTTTGGTTGTTTGTTAACCCTTCTTTTGGCTTAGTAATTTGGGAAATTTATGGTCAGTTTCATGAAGTTCCTTCCCCTATGAAGATTTCTATTGTAGATGAGCATACATGATGGTTATAACTTACAGGTTGCACCTTATGATATACTGCGGATTGATAAAAGTGAAGGTTCAGCTGCAGTTGCTATTGAAGAAGGAATTCAGGACTTGAATCAAGAAATAACTGGTGACAAACATTCTAGCCTGAAAGGAAAGGTAAAACTGACTCTCTCTCAGTGCAGATGCATAAATAGTATCCAACTACTTTAAGTGACTTTGGCTGCATACTTCAGATATTATAATGCTCGGGTTGGTTTCTGAGAAATAGGAAAGAAAGACAAAACAATATATATGGAAAGTCCATCTCCTATCTCTTTAAAGAGTCCATCCAAGTTGTAGATCTTATTTTGTATCTTCTCTTAGAAATATAAAACGTTTCAAAATGGTTACATTTTTTACATTTTGTTTCCTAAGAATTCAGGGTATATTATATGTCTGAAAATTTTATAGAATCTGTACTTTTCAACACACTCAAAATTATTATTATGGTCAGGGCTTGCTGAACTCCGAAGCTGTTGGTGAAGGTTGCACTAACTACCCCTGGGGATCCACTTCCTTTTTCTTTCCTCAAGCTGCCATTGGATTTTTCACAAGCATTGCTACAAGTCTAATTGGATCCTTTGGTTCCACATCACTCCGTGGGACAGTGCCTTATGTACATATTTCTGATGTTGAAAAAGAATCTGGAATCTCCAATGAGAAAGATGTATCAGAAACTGGTGAACTTTGTCTTGAGCCACTTCAAATGCCCAAGTTGGAGACATTTGGTGAGAAAGGGTTAAATCAGGAAGGTGAAGAGATTCAATGGGATAAAGATCTGCCACATACAACATCCGATAAGAATCCAAATAAGTTTAGGCAGTTCGATATGGTTGTGGATTGCTCGGATCACCATTTTCTTGAAGCCAGCAAGGGTCCAGCACTGTCTCAGGTTAGAAATATGGCATTATTTTCCTTTAGTTTTAGCATCTACCGCCTTCACATAGTCTAGACTCAAGACAACCCATAATTGCTCTTCATTGCATTCTGTACCCTCACAGGTGAGAAGAAGTTGGTTAAAGAAAGTTCAGGATGAATGGAACATTCTACAGAAAAATCTTCCTGGTTAGTAAATCTTTTCTGATCCATGCTTAAATCATTTTCATGCTACTAAGTAAATTTGCATTTTTTTCCCCGAGGGTTTTGCCAAACAAATTTCACTAGTGGCTTTCACCATTTTCAATAATTTTAGGAATTTGGATTTGAGTTGTTAGTTATAGTATCCTACCAAAAGAAGGGGGGGGNGGGGGGGGGGGGGGGGGGGAAGTATAAATCAAAATGGAAGTGTGTTATAATATAAATTAAATTACTGCAGTATTGGCTAGTACCTATCAGCTTCTTGGACCTATTTTTCTGATAACAAACAGAGAGAAAAGTTTCTTGATCCTAACTGAGTTACATAATACTTTAAGAGAACTTTCCTATTTTTCTCTCAATAATATTCTTCTCTCTTTGTAATCGAAGAAGGGAAAAGTTGAAAATATCTTCTTCTTTAAAAAAAATAAAAAAATTATAGTTCTTGAGGAGGAAAAAAAAGTAGATAATATATAATTTTAAGAAGGGCAATGTTTATCTTTTACCGAAATTGAGTCAGGATATTTTCACAACTCAATTATAATACTCTTTATGTCCCCAACTCGGTGGGAACAGATAAAGTAATAGTTTAAAATGCTGTCTTAGTAGCGTGAAAAGAGTGGAAATCACAAAATGAATCAGATTTGAAACATGGAGTAATGGTGATGCAAGAGTTGATTTCATCAACACAAAGATGACATTGGAAATTAAAAAGAACCATGTTATTCAAATATTTTACAAACATACTGGTATCATTCTTATAAAGGTTTTTTGGCCTCAACAGAAACAATTTTTGTACGTGTTTTTGAGGAAAGAATGGATCTCATCCGGGCAGCTATTGTTGGTTCACCTGGAACTCCATATCATGATGGACTTTTCTGTTTTGATATTTATCTTCCTCCAGAGTATCCTCATGAACCACCGGTAAGCTTCTGCTAAATATCTATGTTTCTTGGTCTGTTTGGGTTGTTAAAAATATTGCTGAATTGAATACACTAACATTGATTGTGCAAATACAATATAATATGCATTAAGAGATCTTATAATTACATATAAATAAACTGTCATTTTATTATTATTATTTTTTCTGTGTATGATAAATTAGGGTTTCAAGTTCAGATTCTAAATTTATTTTTCCATAAATACATTTTTGCTGCATGTTATGTAGACAAAATCTTATGCAGCTATTCTGGACAAAATTTTATGCAGATGGTACATTACATTTCTGGTGGACTCCGTGTCAATCCTAACTTGTACGAGTCTGGGAAGGTCTGTCTTAGTCTTCTCAATACTTGGACGGGTAGAGGCACTGAAGTATGGAATCCTGGCTCCACTATTCTTCAAGTTCTTCTCTCTCTCCAAGCACTTGTGCTTAATGAGAAGCCTTATTTCAACGAGGCAGGATATGATCAGCAGATAGGAAGAGCTGAGGCAGAGAAAAACTCCATAAGCTACAACGAAAATGCATTCCTTCTGACCTGCAAATCCATGATCTACCTCCTCCGTAAGCCACCCAAGGTACAATACTCAATCTCATATGGGCTACCAGTATTCTGGTTTTAGCAATGGCAATTATAGTGGCTAATTAAGACAATAATGAAATAGAAGCATATAATTATTTATAGAAAAGATGCTTTCATTTTGTGTATCTTCTAACTGTTCTCAAATGAGTTCTTTCTGTTTTTCTACAAACATTTTGACATAAGTATCCATTTCACACCATGTACAGTACTGATTGCAGGATTTCAAGAAACAGAATGTCATATTATGTTTTCCTGTCCCTTTTTTTTTAACTGATATTAATTAACTCCATATTTCTTAAAGTGATTTTGCTCTAAAGTATTCAATTGTTATGTGTAACACAAGTCCCCCAACACATTATATTTTTTTAGCCACCGTTATCCCAAAAAAGGGGCAATTTATGCTACCAAACCATGCTATTTGACAGTGTGATCCTATTTTAGTCCTTCTGTTTACCTATTTCCGTGAGTGTAACATATTACTTTAATAATGATGGTGCAGAATTTTGAGGTGCTTGTGGAGGAACACTTCAATCAACGCTCTCAATATATTCTAATGGCTTGTAAAGCATACATGGAAGGAGCTCTAGTAGGTTGTGCTGCTGCTTTTGGCAAAACTGAAAATGAACATCAGAAGGGAGGCAGTACGGGGTTCAAAATGATGCTTGGTAAGCTCTTTGTGAAGCTTTTAGAGGTTTTTTCTGAAAAGGGAATAAATTGCAGCCAATTTACGAAGACTGAATAACAAAGTTGCTATAAAGTTACAGGTAATGGATAAACAAGACATTCACAATGTGTATAAATAATCTCTATAATATCAATCGTGCCTGTTCAATGATTGTCAGTCACTGGTGGTTTATGGAATTTGATGGCTCCATATGTGAAAATGAAAAAATAAAAAATGGAACCAGATAAGATTTCTGAGCATTTGGAGGTTGGATGTGTATGATATTAACAAATGCTTGGTGAAAGATTGGTCTGCTGTTTACTGATAAGGCTTGTGGTGTTGTGTATGTATTCTTGTGGACAATATTCATAAAGCAATAGCAATAAGTTGGATTTGTGTGCTAGATATTTATGATTTTTTTAATAATGCTGCTTCAAGGAGATCATGAACGAGGCTCCTATGTGTCCACTCGCAAGTTTGCCAAAACAGGCAAAAAGAACTAAATGCCACAACTAAATCGTTCCTCTTCTTTTGCCCAGGTCAATCTCCATATCAAATGACTTCGATCTTTAAAAACAAAGAACAAAAAAACATCTTAACCATAACATTTTTCTCTATATATATAATAATTATATTTTTATTTTAGAATTTTTTTATATACATATATATTTATAATCATTTTAAAATAAAATAAAAATATTTTTATCATTTAAAATAAAAATAAAAACATGTCATAAAAAGTGCGTTTAATTTGGACTAGATAGTTTTAAAAAATTAATTAAAAAAAATTTATATTATTTTATTTTTTGATATTAAAACTCTAATAAAGGAATATGAAATTTTTAATGGTAATCTAAATATAACAAGCTACAAACAAATCTAAATTTTGAAATTTATCTATTTCATTATACAGTATTAGTAAGTCAATATCATTTGCCTTTCTTTTTCTCTCTTTATTTGTTAGGGTTAAGCTAAATTTGACTTGAAAAGATCCATTAAAACCAAAGTTTTTGCCTTTTATGGTTTTAAAGACGAATAGGAATTTTATTTTAAGAATAATGAAATAGTGGTATTCTTTCTTTTCCTTTTCTTTATTTATTTCTTACTTTTAATTCTTTGTTGAAAAAAAAAAAAAAAAGAACAAGAACAAAAAGAAAAGAGAAGTCAATAGATATACCCAAATTTTTGCCGAATCAGACATGGAATATTTTAATAAATCAGATATAAGTTTTTCATCAAAAAAAAAAATTATGAGAAAAAATAAGGTATAACTTCCCATTATAACATGAAAAGCAAGTAAATTCAAATTTTTGGGATTGATTCCAGTGAAACTCCAAGGGCCTCCAACATGAACCCCTGTTAACATTTATCCGGCAATCAATAATTTTGATTAAAAGTTTTGAAAAAATATATATATATATATATACATTAATTTTGTTCATTTACGAATTTACCTCTAATTTCTTGTTCATCTGCAATAATTTCAAAATCAAACAATTCGTATCAAAATCCCAATTTCACGCCGCCCCTCCCTTATCTTCGTCCTCCCCGATCTTCTTCTTCCATTCGACCAGGTCACCTTCCTTCCTCTGCCCCCCATAATCTGCCCAAATAACACAATCAAACATTTGAGCAATCGAAAGGGCCGATTCTCCTCTCTCCGCCCCTCCACTGTGCTTCTTCGTCCAAATCTGAAGGAAGGGATAAACTCAAGTGAAACCCAAGTCTAAGCACGAGTTTGGTTGTTAAGGTTGGCGTTCATCTGCTGGTCTCTAACAAATTGCAAGGTCAAGCTTTTCGGTGAAGTAATTTCTTCATCTCGGTGTTTTGTGTAAAATGGCTTGAAAAAATTATCATGAATTTCTTTTATTTGTTTGCAGTTAAAATTGAGAACCCACGGGTTGTAGAGATTTACAGTTAAAATCTGTGACAATGACATTTGTTGTAACTATTTACTCAATTTTTGTATTGCAAATTTTGTTGTTGTCACTGGAAAATTGTAACTAAAACTCCACTTTTTTCTATTGTTTACCATTTACATCTCTTAAATTTTCAAAACATGACTATTAGTGTGAGTTTGAGAGAGGGAAAGGGAGAGGCACGCGGGAAAAAAATTGCTTAATAAAAAAAAAAATATTATAACCTTAATTTTATTAAAAAGTACATAAGCAAATACTATTTATTCAAATATGTATCCTTGTGATACCATTTAATAGGGTTTATATTTATTCAGAATACTTATGTTAGAAAAGGTAACCAAATTTGCAATTTCCCTCAACTGAATCTCCAGGTAAATAAAATATTTTCAGATAATGCATTTGATGCTGTGATGCATTTTGCTGCTATTGCATATGTTGGGGAAAGCACCCTTGATCCACTTATATAAGTATTGGTGATTAGCTACAATTAAAAAAAAATATATATATATATATATATATATATATTTGAGTATTGTTAATTTGTTGATGATGCATTTTGCTGCTGTTGCATGTTGCATACTGAGTATTGTTGATGATGCATTTTGCTGTTATTTCATATGTTGTTAATTTGTTTTACATTTAAAAAATATATATAAGTTTTTTTTTATGTACAGTATTTTCAAAAACAATAAAAATAATTTTGAGTACATAGACAAACAAACTAATAACTTTTTAGAATAATTAACTTTTCATAACATCTTTTTAGAAAACTATTTTATTGGTTTTAATTCCAAGCCCTTAATAGAGGTATTTATTTGGAGAGAGAGAGAGAGAGAGAGTAGTCTAAGTTGAGGTATTGATTTGGGAATTAATTGAAACCATATAAATCTCCCACGATGCCCACTCGTTCATAAGTGGTCTGGTCTAAATTATTCACATTTTTTTTCGGAATAAAAAATATTAGAGCAATCGTAAGGCTTTGCTAACTGAATTGAAGGCATTAGATGAGCATCTTAAGGCACATGTATGTGGTTCTATCTATTAGAGCAATCACAATCTGAAAAGATTTTTGTTTGGTATTTTTATTTGCTTTGAAAATATAGTCTTATATGTTTTAAGATGAAATCAGGGTCCATATGTTGATGGGGAGAAGGTCCCTGCTGTCGATTTAGCTTTAGCACCAAAACTTTACCGTCTGGATATGGCTCTTGCTCACTTCAAGAAATGGACTGTTCCTGCTGACTTGACTAATTTCCACGAGTACAAAGAGGTAGATAGGCAGATAATACATTGACGGTTTGTTGCATTTTTATATTTATTTTCATTTTTTGGCTTATCCAATATCTAATTTTAGAAATCAATTGGGCACATTTTTTGTGTGACTTCTTTGATATATTGTTGGCTTGTGAAATTCTTGATATATGTTATTCTACTCGACAAAAGATGCTTGGAACAAGCAGAGAATATTTCATAACTTATGTTTTGTTGTATTGCTGAGCTTACACAACCATTTATGATATGCAAGAAATCTAATTTTGCTTTCTTTGGCATGCTTGATATCAAATGCATGTGCATCCTAAATAACGTTAAAACTTTTCATATCATGCTCCCCAACTCTTGCCTTTATCAAAGACATGTCTTTGCAAGTAGATATCCGTTTTTATGCTTCTAGTAGAGTTATGATATCCTGCTAGTAGAAGCAATGAAATTAGAAACTCTCTCGTTCTTCATGTGCTCTTTGTCTGGTAAATTATGCTCTCTGGTGTGGATTTGCTGTTGCTATTTCCACGGGAATCTTTCCAGAAAACCAAGGCTGAAGAGAGGTACATAATTTATTTAGGTTGGGAACCAAAGGTGAATCCATGAAATGGTTCTAGATTATGAACTGCGGGTGAGAGTAATGCATGTCAGATATTTGAAACTAAATATTGGGGCTTGGTATGTAACCATGTCTAGTAAAGAAACTTTATCTGGTTCTGTGTTGCTATGTAATTTGCTGTTTACTTGGTGACTGTCATGCAAATCTATGAAATAGGGTGATTAATTCTATATCTAACTAGTGATACCATTCGGTGATCATAAAATCTGTTGAGTGATTGTTGAGTAATTTTTTTTTTATTAAATTAGAATTGGGTTTGGGTGTGTTCCATGTTTAAGTGTGTTTCATGTACAGGGTGAAAAATGGAGATGCCGCCATTATTTTAGAATTGTAGTTCTGAGCATGACTGGTTTTTTTCTTTTATCTTTTCTTTTAGTTTGTGATTGTTGTAGATGATGAAAATGGGGATATTAAAGGAAACATTATCATGGCAGCATCACTTACAAGTCCAAGGGATATAGCATTCTGATCTTCAAGGACCATTAGCTGGATTTATGAGCACAAATGTGAATAATTTAGACCTACCAGATATGGAAAGCTCAAATTATACAAACCCATTCTGGACCATGAATGCAGCTCCTCTTCTTTCACCAATGAATACTTCAACATTTTATCCTCTCTTTTTTTGGGTTATTTATTGTTGATATATATATATATATAGATGTGATATAGAACCCAACGCCAGGTTATTAACGTCCACGACTCTCTCGTGACCAGCACGTGCGCTGGCAAAGTTTGCAAAAACTTTCTCCGACACTCCCTCTTTAGCCACGCGTTCCAATTTTCCCAAAATATTTCCTCCCCCACCGATCGAGCCCTCCCTCCCTCCCTCCTTCCATGGAGAGCCGAGCAATTTGCTCTATTAATTTTCAAGCCTTGCTGCACCACTCCATAACTATATTCTGCTAGATAGTAAAAAACTAAAATAAAGTTACATTAAAAAGGAAAACAAAGCTGCAATTTGCGTGCACGGCAGCACAGATTCATATACATCCATGTTTAATTTGCAAATTTCCTTGATTACAATTTACAGCCCACATTCTTGATTACAATTTCCTTTAAAGTTTGCAAATTCTTGATTAAAATCATATATTTCCAATTATGCAAAATTTTCTTTGGCATTACAATCACAAAGTTCAATCACAGAACGAGAAAATTTTCTTTAAACGAATAAATTCTTGATTAATAATATAATAGCCATAAAACGGCAACGAAACAAATTTTCCAATCAACACAATGTGTATAGCCTATGAAGAAAAAAAATTGCAACATTTGTTCTGGAAATAGAACCAGAACAAAAAATTCAGAACCTACAATCACAGCGTCGGGTCGGTTATGGGCTGCGCAGGATTGGGCTAGGGAGGGAGGGAGGAGATTCCCCGAGGCTGGTCTTTGCAAATCGGGGAGGTGCGTCGCTTGGGACGGAGGATCTAGCTAATCGCTCGCGAGGCTCGGTGAGGCTCGACGCGGCTGGGGAGGGAGGAGATTCGCCGATCGGGGTGGTGAGGTTCTGGGTAACCGGGGGCGAGGCTTGGTGCAGGCTGGGGAGGAACGTGTTTCAGGGGCTTTGATTCGGCAATGGCGGCTAGGGAGAGAGGGGGTATCGCAGATAGGGGAAAGTGTTGGGGTCTTCGAGTCGGGGAAGGAGAGTTTGCAAAATTTTGAAATTGAAATGATTTACACATGTCGAATGCCCAAGCCTGTCGGGGATGGTAATAACTCGACTAGGCGGGTTTTGTATCAATTTCCTATATATATATATTTAAAATTTGTATATACCAACAGCAAAAAATTCTAGTCAAAGAAAACAATTCACTGCATTCTAATAGATATTTGAATTATTTTAGAGTAATTGTTTTATTAGAATTTTATATTGATTTATGTAAAGAATTATGAAAGTACTGAATTTAATGTTTCGGACCAATATTTTTGTGTTTTTTGAAAGTAACTGCCATATCGCTTGTGGAGCTCTGCCTCTAATAGCCGAAAAGAAAAATAACAAAAAAAATTAAAAATTGTTGCACATGCCTGACTGTTTGGGGGGCTCTGACTCTGATTGCCAAAAAAACATAAAAAATAAAAATAAAAATTAAATATTGAGGGCGGACCAAGCGCCTGCCATGATTTCTGGCTTAGGGCTTGGGGGCCTTTGCCCCTGATGGCTGAAGAAAAGAAAAAAAATTGATACCATTTGAAAGAATCAAATTTACATTTGTATTTAATTGTTGAGTTTCACTTAAGAAATTCAATAAATATAAGCACCATACTCAAGAATTTCAATAAAGTATAGTGCTAACGGAGTATCTAAAAATAAATATAGATGCAGTTCTAACTTTTAATGAATGCATATTTTCATTAAATTTTTGAAACTATAATAACACTGTATATATTAATAGACTTTCATTTTTTGCAGAAAACTTATGAAAATATAATATTTATACTTCTATGATATAAATAACATAAATATATTGATTTCAAATTTTGACATTTTAAAATGTGTACTGCTACACATACTAAAATTGAACTCTAATTTCTTTAGCAAATAACACATGTTAAAATATAACACATTCGTATAACCTAAATATAAATAAGTGAATCTTACATAGACAAGTGAATCAAAATAATTAACCAATTAAATATTGACACATTATCTACCACATCATTTGGTAGATTAATTTAATCAATATTTAATATTATTGATTTACAATTTAGAGTTATAACTAAGTACAATTAAAATTTTGTTGACATTAAGTTTTAAATTATATAATTTAAACAAATTTTTGTTATATGGTGTAATATTTGTCCAAATTAAGTAACTTGCTTCCATATCAAGTAATATTGGTTCATATTTGGTAATTTTTTCATACGGTGCTATATTTGTCCATATTATGTAACTTTGTTCCATATAAAGTAATATTGGTTCATATTCAGTAATTTTGTCATACGATGTAACTTTTGCCCAATATACATAATTTTGTTCCATATAATGTAATATTGGTCCATATTCAGTAATTTTGTCATACAGTGTAATATTTGTCCAAAATACGTAACTTTGTTCCATATCATGTAATATTGATACATATACGGTAATTTTTGCATACGGTTTTATATTTTTCCAAATTATATAACTTTGTTCCATATCAAGTAATATTGGTCCATATTCAGTAATTTTGTCCAATATACGTAATTTTGTTCTATATTATGTAATATTGGTCCATATTCCATAATTTTGTCATACGGTGTAATAATTGTCCAAATTATGTAACTTGCTTCCATATAAAGTAATATTGGTCCATATTCGGTAATTTTTTCATACGGTGTAATATTTGTCCAAATTACGTAACTTTGTTTCATATCAAGTAATATTGGTCCATATTTGGTAATTTTGTCATACGGTATAACTTTTGTCCAAAATATGTAACTTTCTTCTATACATAGTAATTTTGTTCCATAAAATGTAATTTTAAAGTGGGTGACACGTGGCATCTTCCTGGCCATACAATCTTTTTCCACCCAAATCACATTTTGCCCCCATTTTTCCCCTTTTGCAACCGTATATATGTACCAATTTTTTTTTTAAACTTTTTTTTCTCTTTCAAAACCAATTTTGCCACATGTCATTCAATGAAGGGGTCTCCAAAAGGGTTCACTTAAAGAGGGTTCACTTAAGATTTTTCCCAAATTTTCACTAACAATCATTTAAAAACGAAAGTACTAGTAGGGTCCAACAGTTGAAACAACAAACGAATTTTAATACAATCCCACACTTTTTAATTTCTAAATTGCATTTTCTATTTTAAATTATTTAAAAAAAAATTATTCTTTCATCATATCAATAGCCACTGCTGGAGTACTGCCAAGTGGACCATGTTGTGCTAGCCCGATCCAATTAAAAACCAGTCTTGTGCTATGTTTGTGCCAACCTATTTATTTTCCATGTCGTGTTCTTACAAGTTCATTTAATTTTCGTGTTGTGCCAAGCATGCTATAGGCCCCAGCATTTATGTGCTCGAGTCATGTGCCCAGGCACATGTCGTACTCATGTCAAATACGAGTCATGCCTGTGCCCGTGCCAATTATATTTTACACATTTTTTATAATATAAATTATATAGCTGAATAAAAATTATTCAAAATAAATATTAAAAATAAATTAAATTAAAAATTAGATAATATATTTTATTTTTAAATGGTAGATAACACAATAACTATTTACAATTAAAAAAAATATTAATAGTTTAATTTAAATCTACATTTTGAGAAATAATTAACTAAGTCGTTCTTCCAATTTTGAGCTCCAGATCTTCTATCTTTCCAGTCTTTCGTGCATATAAGACAATCTAAAGTGTCTAGTGCTAGACTTGTTCTTCGCTCATCTAATACTCGATAATTTATTATATAATTAAATTATATAATTTACTATATTTTAAAAAAATTGAATTTTTTTAATAAATTTATTCTTTTCCATGTGAAAATTTTAATAGAGTAATTTTACAGAGTCTATTATTGTAAAACAAGTCTTTATACAATAGATGTTATATGATAAATTATTTATTATTGTTTGGATTGTGCGAAGTTTGTATTTGGCCTAAATTGTTAGTATGTATTTCTGTGTGGCTTTTCACTTGCTTGTGTCATGCTTGTGTCGTGCTTGGTCTTTCACATACATGTGTTGTGCCTAGCCTATCACTTGTATGTGTCATGCCTGGATCCTTATAGACTCATGCCGTGCTAGGCACAGTCCATTATGTGCTTCGTGGTCGACATGACACGGTTTGTAACGTGCTGTGCTCTTGCTATGTTCAATTTTAATGTGCCATGCTCTTGTGGCACAACCCATTTTTACACCTCTATTGCCAATAGTTCCTGTAATTGCCTGCAATCTTCTATACATGGTGGTTACTGGTTTTTTCTTTAAAACCAAAAATAAAAAAAACAAAAAAAAAAACAAACAAACAAACTTCGTATGCCATTTAAAAAAAGAAAATGATAAAAAAAATTAGGTATTTTTTGCTTATTCTTTTTTATCCTAACTAGTTTGTGTACTTTAGTATTTGTTTGTGTTAGTTAGTGGTAGTTAGAATTTTATATAAGTACACGACATGACAAAAAAAACTGCATCACCCAAAAACAATACACAACCTAAAACTATCGTGTCGTCTTTATTGTAACGAAAATATGACACTTCTTTGACGATAAATTGTTTCATCAGTGGTGACAAAATACAATTAGTCATACATGTTCTTGAATTGTCTCAAAAAATGTGCATACCAAACACAATACGTGAAAAAACAAAGTCTTGTGTCGCTAAATGAAAACGCGCCAAACCCTATTAGTAACGCATGAGAATCTTTTGTTAATAAATGAGAACGTGGCAAATACTATTAGCTATGATTGTTGGTCTTTGTCACTAAATAGGTGTGTGAAAATATTAATTAGCTACACTAGGAGACTAAAGTCGCTAATTGACTTATGTTTTAGCAATGCTACGTCGCCATTTTGGTAAAATATTTTTTATTTATTTTAGAGACGAAAGTCGATGCTGTTTGTTTCTTTTTTTTTTTTTGGCGAAGAATTTGCCACACACACTTACTTCAATTACTGTTCACCTACTCAACTACATTAATTAACCCCCAATTAATTTCCTTAGCCGTTTGTAGTGTCACCTACGTAATTTGTCATCAGTATTTTGGGTTTTCTTTTTCTTTTTGTTTCATATTTCGTTGTATTCATTCTTTTTTTCTTTTGGAATCATCAATCCAACCTGAAACCAATGTATCAACTCGATCGACCATATGTTAGCTACTTTGTTGCAACAAAATTCAAACAAGTATGTTTTATATTAAGTATTAATATTGCATGTTTGTAGTTGTTTTGTTTGAATCTTTTATTCATCTATATTTTTGTTTTGTGTTTCTATTTTTCTTTGTTATGCAATATAATAGGATTAATGCATGCATTATATAATACAAATGCAAAATGGATAGAAGATTAGAACGATTTGCCAAAGTTGTGAGAATCTTTAGAGTTTACTGTGAAAAATGTAAGTGACTATAATGTCATCCAATGTCCTTGTATGAAATGTATAAATATGATGTTGCATTTTATTAAGGACAAAAAAGGATATATATATATATATATATATTGGAGCGGATTTGATAGCAATTACCATCGAATAGTTATAGAAGAGGAATAATAGGCCTTTACTTGACTTATCTTTAGTTCTATTATATCCATCTAGTAATGGACTTGACAAGGTGAATCTTATGAATATGATGTTGGGACATCTTGACAATTTAATAATACAGATGTAAAATTTAATGAAGATGATAGTGGTAGTGAGGAAGATATGTCATATAACAACATAAAAATGACCTATGTTGCCTTTGATAATTTTGACAATGATATATATTAAATAATCATATTCAATTTGCATGTTTGTGGAGGATGAAGAGAAATATGTGGATCTGAATTTTTGTCCTAAATGCGAATCATCTAGATGGGAAATTAGTAAAGATAAAACTGTTACCAAAACACCATCTAAAGTTTTATAGTACTTTCCACATATTCCATGTTTTTTAATAATGTTTCACAGTGTTGAAACTGTTGAGAATTTGAAATGACATGCAAATAAGATAAATGTTGTAAGGGCAAAATGCAACACCCATCAGATTCTCCAGCTTGGAAATTTGTTGACCATTTTGGCCAGAGTTTGCAGTGGAAAGTAGAAATCTTAGACTTGGTATTGCAAACGATTTAATGAACCCACATAGTTTGCAGAGCAGTTTGTACAGTTTTTGGCATGTGATTACAGTTGTGTATAATCTTCCTCCTTTGTCGTGTATGAAGCAAAACTTTATGATGTTATCTCTTCTAATTTCTAGATCGAAAGAACCTGGCCTAAAGATCGATGTATACTTGGAGCCGTTAACCGATGACTTAAAGAATTTTTGGGAAGAGGGTATTACAGCTTTTGATGTTTATCGCCAAGAGGAGTTTACTTTAAAGGTAGTGTCGCTATGGACAATAAATCATTTTCTGCTTATGGAAACTTGTCCAGTCATATAATGGATAGATATCATGCTTGTCCAATATGCAGTGAAAACACTTTTGCCCAACACCTGTAACATGGTAGGAAAATGAGTTTTGTTAGGCATAGAAATTTTTTTCCTACAAATCATCCTTACAAAAAGCAAAAAAGAAACTTTCGATGGGTTTCAAACTCGGAGTGTCTCCAATACTATTGATCAGAGAGGAAATATTATCTAAGCATAGTGCTTGAACTTTCAACGACACTGGAAAAGGTAAAAGAAATTGTGCGGATGATGAAAATTGTTAGAAAAAGAAGTCAATATTTATTTGAGCTGGTGTACTTAAAATATCTACATATACGACACAACTTAGATGTCATGCATATTGAAAAAAAGGTATGTGAACATATAGTCGGTACAACTAAGGATGAAATAAATGCACGGTTGGATTTGGCAATTAATATAGGCAGAATTAATACCCACCTTTGGATATTTAATTTTGTTGTTCATCTTCTTATCCCACTCCTCCTTCTCCTCCATTGTTGTCAATACCCACTCACTCATCATTCTCCTCCTCGACAAAGCCACCCATCATTCTCTTCACCAAAGACCCTCATCTTGCTCTACCGAAACCCATTCATCTTTATTCTCTCTGCCACCGCAAAACCCACACCTACTTCTCCTCCATGTAGATGCGAAACCCACTTCTCCTTCTCCTCCATTGCCGCCAAAATCCATGGAAAACCCAACCCGCTCCTCATTCTCCTCCATTCTGTAGATACCTATGTGAAAACACAACCCACTCCTCCTTGTCCTCACCAAAGCTGCGAAACCTACCCTTCTTTCTCCTCACCAAAGTTGCGAAACAAGCTTGGTTCCTTACCACTTTTGGTTAGAATTTTTTTGAAAATATGTTGTTTTGTTAGTTGAGAATGTTACAAATTTATATGTGATAGGCGATGCGTTAAAACCATATGGAAATTTAAATAATAGGCTACGCAATGGGACTATTTGAAAATTTAAATAATAGACAGAACATTATAACCATTTGAAAATTTAAATAATGGACATCACATTATAACCATTTGGAAATTTAAATAATAAGCGACACTTTAGTTTTTTTTTTTTTGGTAAATAATGAGGATGTTGTGTTTGTTGCATTCTAAACTGTTTAGATTTGGTTTAACATTTATTTGTAAATTTTGAACGTCTAACAAACAGGGAAGACTCTATCGAAATTTTTGTAAAGTTTATTGATATTATGATGTGAATGATCATTGTCAATGTGATTGCGTTGTGTGATGCAGATTAATGAATCTATTTGAGCATAACACTTTCCCACCCGATGAGCTTTCATCCTTTGATAATGCCAGCCCTAGCGTTCAAATGTCTAAGAAGAAAGGTTAAGGACCTACAATGATGGAAGGTTTTAGAAATGAGGTTTCAGGTAAAAGCAATTACAATTAGAGTATAATGTATTTGGAGCTTTTTTAAATAAGACCGCTATGTGAATGAACAGTTTTGAGGGCTCACTAACTCGTCCAATGATACATGTTTCCATTAAAAGTTAGAACAATGTGTCTGCTGCATTGACATAAGATCTACAGGATGTAATAAAGGTTTTAAAGTGTAATTTCTATTTTCTTAAATGAAGAAAGAATATAATGTAAATGGCAAGATAGAGACCCAAAATACGAGGATTGAAAAATTAAAGCATGTCCTTAATAGTTTGTTCGATGTTATCTAGAAGAAAAGTGTACTGGATAATATTGGTGATCTTACGAATTCCTGCGGTATTGACCTACTACTGTATACACCTACATAGGCTTCGCATGGAAAGGCAAGGTTTCGCAATATTCGAATTGATTATGTTACCAATCTAGCAACCCCACTTACTCCATATTGTGTTGATGACAACAACAAGTATGGGATATAAAAACATACCAAATAAGTTGAACCATACCGAATCGGTTGGTGCGGTTTGGTTAGGAAGTAAATTCAGTTAGTTGGTTGGTTCAACATGTATGAGGAAGTGGCAGTCTGATTCGGTGGTCAATTACTGTGCTTTTTCTTCTCTGAACCACCAAATTGAACAGTATATCATAGCCCCCTTAAGATTAACCACATCACTTTTGTGTTGAACCCTGAACTGTGCATTATTTTTATTTTCCAAAATTGCCTCTTATCAGTATTGACTATTGAAAACCCTATAATCATATTCATTCAGACAAAATTTGTTTGGGTTTTCTCGATTTGTCACTGACTTGCTGCCTGTCCCTGTACCCCTTTTTCTCTCATTTCTCATCTCTCATATCTCATTTTAGACTCTCACCTCAGAACCAGTGCCATTGGTGTAAGTTGCATGACAATGTTTCAGCTCTTTCTTGCTCGCCGCCATTCTTCATCTCAAAACAGACCAGTAAACCCTTGAAATGAAGACGTACACTAATTCTTTTCCTTTTATCTTTTCATATAATATAAGTTCTTGTGCTTCTATTGTATTTTGTATATTGCTATGATTCTATTTCTGTTAATTTTATCTTTGTATAGATTTTATAATTCTTTTTCTGTATTTCTCTCTTAAATAGTGAGAGTCTTACTGTAAGACTTTATTAAATTTCTTAGCTGAGACTTTTTTTTTCCATGCCCCACCCACTCAACAAAATAAAAAATCCTAACACAACCCACCACCACTAATTACGATCAAATAGTTTTAAGACTAAAACCATGTCCGATAAAAAAGCTACATAATTTTAGACGGTAGCAACACAAAAACGTAATAACGGGTATCTTGCCATCATAAACAGGACTTAACAAATTTACTTTTTCTTTGTCTTATCTTTGTTGTGCATAATTACTATTTTTTTGTTTTATTTTTTTCAACATATTTCGAATTTCATTATGTCAATATGTTGTTTAGTCTTTACATATCTAAATAGGAAATTGAAAAAAATTGATAAAATCATTTTTGTCATTTTTTATCTACAACCAAAAGAGATTTTCTTTTTGATAGATAACTCATTATAACTTTAAAAAAACAAAACAAATAAACACACATTGTACTTGTATTTATACGATTAGTGTTAGTAAGTAGAACCTAATATATTACTGATGAATGATGACGACAGGTAGTTGAAGACAGTGATTACTGTTGTGGGGTTTGAATACAGTAAAAGCTCAACTGGGTATAGGTGTGGGGTTTTGATTGTTATGTGGTTGAAGATAGTATGTAAAAACCTAAATTAAATTTTGTGTCTGATTGTTGTAGGGTTTAACTACTGGTTTGATTGCATGGTTTGATTGTTGTTGGTAATGTTTTGTATTTGTTTTAATTAAAAACAAAATTTCTTTCGTTTAGATTGATAAATATGGATTCAACTCTCCTACCAAAAGTTAATGCTCATTCTCAAACCCCAGAATCTCCATCTCCATCTACGCATACACTTTCTGAGCTCAATCCACTCCCTCCCCGACCCTCATTAGGCAAAAAAAAAAAAAAAAACCTACTAGGCTAGCATATGNACACACCCAAACAAAAAAAAAAAAAAAAAAAAAAAAAAAACCTACTAGGCTAGCATATGATGTATGGGATCATTTTGTCGAAATAGATGGTTGTGATCCTAATGAACCTAGAAATGAATGTGTGCATTGTGGTAGGGATTATGCTTGCGACTCTAGAAGGAATGGAACTAGTACATTGAAGAATCATCTAATTAATCAGTGTCCAAGTTACCCATGTAAGATAAAGGATAATAAGCAAATAACTTTAACTTTTGAGAGAAAAGCCGATGATAGTGGTTTGAGCAATCTTGTAGCTACAAGATTCAGTTAGGAGACATGTAGGATGACATGAGCTAAGATGATAGTTTTGGATAAGCTACCATTCAGTTTTGTAGAGGGCCATGGGTTTAGGCACCTTTTTAGTGTTGCACGTCCCAAGTTTGATCCTCCATTTAGAAGAACTATTGACAGGACCCGCCCCAAAAATCTCTCCAGATTATCTAGAAAAGGCCCCGCTTGAGAAAGATTCCACCAGAACTCCTCGGGGTAGCCGATAGAATCCTCCTCCGAAAGAAGGATTAATAAACAAGAAAATAATAAATAAGACGAAATATGTAAATAAGATATGTATCGCAACAATAATCTACTAGTCATACCAAAATAAATAATACAAGTCTGAGAGTAAACAGAATAAAAAAAACAGAGTCTATTACATAAAAAGAAACAGTAGCGGATGTCAAGTGCGGATGCGATGCCGGCGGTAGCTCACGAGAACCTGCAGCTAGGACCTAGGGAACGATGTTAAAAGAAAAAACAAAACGTGAGATATAAATATATCCGTGAGTGCTCCTAGATAACTACAAAATATAAGTTTAGTAGTTAAAATTCTTTTTACTCAAACCTCACGTTACTCAGTTGAAAAGTTTCCCGTTTTGAAAATCATTTCGCAAAACCCTCGGTTTTATCCCCAAAATCATTAAATTATTATAAAACAGTTTAGGGGCAAAAATGTAATTTAAAACGATCATTGAAATCACGTATCAATCACTAGAACCATAAATGCAATCTCAACAAGAAACATTTAAATTTATTTGTAAAATATGTTTGTATAAAAATGGCAAGTAGAAACATTTGTTAAATCCAAAACCGATCTAAAACAAAATACCATGGGCCCCAACCCATAAATTCAAAACCAACAATCTAAAACTATAAAATCACATTATCAAAACTCCAGAATCATAAATGAAATTCATAAATATTTAAATGATTGTCAACCACATTTTCATAAACTATCAAGTAAGTGGGTCACAACCCGAAATCCAAAGGCCATGGGCCACGATTCATGAAATCAGAACCATCAATTAAAATCAGTAATTAACAAATATAAAACCAAACCGGTACCACAACATAGTATCGTGCCATGTGACCCTCAGCGTCCTGACGGCGTCACAGGCAGAGGGAGGGGGGTATACTCATCACAACGAACCAGCGTCTCAAATCCGTCATGACACTCTCCCGACACGTGTCAGTAGCAGAGGATGACATAATATAATAATAATAACAGCGCGCATAATAATCATAAATCTCAATCAACATCTCGATACTGTGTGGTACTCCTCAAAAACATTTCTAAAATCATCCATCACCGCATATCATCAATTTTTCAAATCTTTTTATTTTTAAACAATTTTGCAAATCCTTTTATTTTTAAACAATTTTCCAAAATCTTCTATTTCAAAAAATTTACGAAAACAATCAAATATTTCGAATATCAAAAAATTGCCCCAAAAATTTCTTAAATTCCACAATAGCCACACTTTTCTTTGAAATTACCATTTTCTACAAACTTGCGAAAATATCCAAAATTTCATAAATCACCAAATACAATTTAAAACACAAATCTCATATAAATATTAATTCCATTAAAATCACAAATGCATATATAGTCTTAAATCATCAACCATTTAAATCAGCATATAATATATTTAATAAGCATAATTTAAAATGCACAAGAAAATTTAATCAAAACAAATCATATGCTATTAAATCATAATAATATATAATCTCAAAATGTTTAGAAAATAAATGCACTCACTGATCCGAAGCGTGCTCCTGCAGAATCTCCAGTCTAGCCCTCGATAGTGTACGAACAACTAAAAATAATTTATCGAAAATTTCTTTAATTACCGAAAAACTAACCAAAGGCTCAAAGGAGTCCTCTGAGTCTCCAATTACAAGATTAAAACACTAATTATAAAGATTTCCCAATATTTTCAGTAATTATGAAAATGTACCAGTATTTTAAAAAATTATGAAAATGCCCCAAATCGGCAAAAATCCCCAAAATACATGGATTTTTCCGTTTCAAGTTTGATTTCAACAAACTTTATACCGAAACAAAACTGAAGATGTAAGGAACGAGAAGCTACCTTCAATTTGAAGATTCGTCGCAGGCAATGATCGGAATCGGTCCCGAAAGATCGGACCTGAATCGGTCTCGAAAGATCGGACCTCAATCGGAATTGGGCATTTTCAAATCCAACCGAAGTTAGATCAAATTGAAGGCACAACAAGCTTGCTGACGACCCTAGGAATGAGTTGGGATGGGTGGTGAGCACCCACTTGTCGCCGGTGGCTCTGTCGGAGGGAAGGAAGATCCGGCCAAAGATAGAGTCTGTTGAGGGGTTTAACGGCAGAGAAAAGGGGAGGAACAACCTAGGTTAGCTTCACCGACACAAGGGTAAACTTCCTGGACGGGCAGTGCACCACCACTCGCCAGCAATGGAACAGATCGGTCACGGCGCGTGGAGGTGGATCGGCAGCAGGTTCGGGTGGCGCGTGCAGCGTGTCGGGGGTCGTCGGAGCTCAGTCAGCTGCATATCAGATCGTCGGCGTTGTCTGAAGCTCGAGGTGGTGGCTGTGTCGTGCCACTCGCCGAAAAAAGGAGTAGATCTAAGTAGAGGTGGTGGCTGCCGCGGGTGTTTTTTTGAGACTTCGAGGCCATTTTTCGACATGCTCCGGTGGTTTTCAAAGATCAAACTTGGTACCAACGTGTAAATCGTCACACGAGCTTTCCAATGGTACCAAGGACACGTCTTAACTCCACCAGACGATGAAGATATGGCCGGCCAAAGGTAGTGTCACTACAGTGCGACCCCTCTCTCTCTCCCCGCGCCTCTCTCTCTCTAAATTCAAAATGTGCCGGCTAACAAGGGTAAAAGAGGTATTTAAAGACTCTCAATACCCAATGCAAAATAATGGTAGTTGAAAACAACCATAAAGTACCTTTATTTGAATTAAAAAGTCCATAAAGTACTAAAATAAAATACTCAATAGAAACAAAATGTCCTATAATTAAAGTACAATCTTTGATTGACCATAACTTACAATCTATAACTCCGATTTGGGCCTGCTGACAGTCTACGGACTCGTGGCGACGTCTTCTACACCAATCTTGATAAGTTCGAGTAAAAACATTCCCAAATAAAAAGTCAACATTAAGCCCCCAAATGGTCAACCTAGTCCAAAACATAAAGAAGAAGAGTAAGCAAAAATTCGGGACGTTACAACTATTGTAAGAGATATTTATCAATTTTATTGGGATAAGAAATTGGCCCTAAAATCTAGGTTTATTTCAAAACGACAAAGGGTTAGCCTCACAATTGATACGTGGACGTCCATTCAAAATGTCAATTATATGTCATGATTGCCTATTTTATTGATGATGATTGGGTGTTGCCTAAAAGAATATTGAACTTTTGTGTGGTTCCTAACCATAAAGGAGAGACAATTGAGAATTGTTTGCGTGATTGAGATATTAAGAAAGTGTTTACAATGACACTCTATAATGCAAGTGCAAATAATTCTATTGTTGCTTATCTTAAAATGAAGATGATAAATTGGAAAAATTGTGTTTTGGATGCTGAATTTTTGCATGTCCGATATAGTGCACACATTGTTAACTTGATTGTATGTGAAGGTATGAAAGAATTACATGACTCAATTGCTAGTATTTCGTAATTTGGTGAGATATGTTAGATCTTATCCTTCTAGGTTGCAAAAATTTAAAGAATGTATAAATCAAGAGAAAATTGAAAGCAAAGCTCTATTAGTTTTAGATGTTCCAACTAGATGGAACTCCACCTACATGATGTTGGAGTCGGTTTTAAATTTCAAAAAGCCTTAGAGAGGTTGGAAGAGGATGATATTTATTTTATTTCTTATTTTGGACAGGATGATAGTGGTAAAAATAAGGTTGGACCTCTTATAGCTTGGCATTGTGATGATGCCAAAGCTTTTGTTTCTTTTCTCATAGGTTTTTATGATCTGACTTTGAAATTTAGTGCTTCAGTTCAAGTTACTTTTAATATTTATATCCATCAATTTTCTTCAATTGAAAAGCAATTTTATGAATTTTCAATTAATGAGGGTTCTTGTTTGCGTGATATGGTGAAAAAGAAAAAGAGAAAAGTATGTTAAATATCGGGGTTCTATGTGAAATGTTAATAAATTGCTTTTAATTGCAGCGGTGCTTAACCAAAGTTATAAGTTAGATTATATTTCATTTAGTTATGGCATGTTTTATGAGAATGATGAAGTGAGAGTTAATGAATTGACAAATGGTTTGAAGGACACTTTAATTCATCTTTTTGATTGGTATAAGGAAAAATAAGTGATTTCAAATGGTAGTGGACCTAATGGTAGTCAAGTTGCAAGTATTTCTAATTTAGAGCCTACTACAACTAGTTTAGATACTGCTTTGGAGCAAGCTAACTATGTTGATAATGTTTGGATGGCCTATTTGAAAAGAAGAGAACAAACTAAATGCCATGACATAAAAAATGATGTTCATAGATATTCGACGGATCTTTGTGAATCTGGAATAATTAAGGATTTTGATATTTTGAATTGGTGGAGAGCAAATGGTGACATATACCCTATTTTAGAAAAGCTTGCAAAGGATGTGTATGTAATTCAAGTATCTATTGTGGCTTCGGAAAGTGCTTTCAGTATTGGAAGATGCATACTTGATCTTTTTAGGAGTTCTTTGATTGCTAAGATGGTTAAGGCTTTAATAATTGATAGATTCTTTTTAAAAGATATAGAATACTATGAAAAGTTGGATGCATGTATGTATTAAGTAAATTAGATTTCTAATTAATGTATTGTTAATTTGTTACTTCATTGTAATTATCTAATATAGTGTTTGTTCCCATTCATAGAGCTGTGCCAAATAACAAAGGCTGCCAAAATAGATTGATAGATTCACATATGGAATATGGAGGTATTGTATACTGTTTTTCAAGTATTTAATGTTTCCATTTTTACTTTCACTATTTATTTTGACTTTTTGTTTCTCTGTTTTGTAGGAGACTAGGTGCTGATTTTGTAATGGCAATTTGCAACTCTCAAGCAATTTTTATTTATTTGATTGTTATTTCAATTTTTAATTTGAAAATTTATTTTGATTTATTTCTGATTTTTTCTCTATTTAATTTTTTTCTCTCTTTTGCAATAGATGAGTGCTGGCTGCCCCTGACTGCTCATTTGGTAATGGCAATTTGCAACTCTGAAGCAATTTTTTATTGTGTTTGTTATTTTCATTTTTACTTTCACAGTTTCTTTAGATTTATTTTTTATTATGATATTTTGTTCTTTCTTTTGTAGGAGAGGAGTGCTGATTTGATATTTAAATTTCAGCAACAAACATTTTTGTTATTTAACTTCTCTATTTTGTAGTTTAGTTTAATGGTTTGTAATCAATTTATCTCTTATATTTTGATTTTTTTTTTGTCAAACTATGGGTAATTGTATGGTAATATATAATTAATGTTGGATGGTAAATGGTAGCATATTACTTTATCTACATGTAATTATGTGTGAGACCTGAGATGGTTAAAATTGTATGTGTAAAATGATTAAAGTTGAATCTACGGTGGTAATGTAATGTATAATGAAATGTTTGAAGGGGTTTAAAGAAAATATAAGAGATAGGCCCAAAATGTAAGCCCAAATAAGGTCCAAAATGTAGGCCCAATTCAGGCCCAAACCGATTAAAAAAAACAAATCAAACCAATCCAATTTGGTTAGGAAAAAAAATCAGTTTTGAATATAACGTCGGTTCGGTTAGGCAATTACATCCTAACCGACCGGTCTGTTTGATTCACTTTTTCGGTCAAAATCGAACCAAATTGCATCGTGCCTACCCCTAATGTTGACAACGCCGATGAAGTAGAATTTACCCTTGCACTACTAAAGTTTTTAAGGCGTATTGACCTTTATGACAGTAATATCATTTGGATGACCTCAACATCACCTTTCATGGGGTAAAAAAATATGGATATTCATATCGAAAAAAGATGTCCAAGAATATTGTCATTTACAAGACTTATCATTGCCGTGCATTTTAGTCTACATAAGGTATGTAACTCCAATTTTATTGCATTTATTACTTATTTATATTACTACAATTTTAAAAAAAAATTATGTTACTTATAATTAATAATTGACTGTGTAGGTATTTACATTCCAGATTGATGGGACAACTAAAAAAATATTGTTTAATACTTTCTGATTATATTACCAAAATAGATAGGAAAAATCCTAATGAGTGAGAACTTAAAATCTTGATGAGATGAAAAGATACAGCAAAGCGTCAACTATAGTATTTCTTTTCCATATTGATCACTGTTTGTAAGTTTTTCTAATAACTATTGTTAATATATTTTTAGTTCCCAATAGATGTTGGATAGTGCTAAACCAAACCTAGGTGTCGCTTGGTTTTATGATTCGCTTCCGGGGAAAAATAGTGTGCATACTGACCTAAGGTGTTTGCTGGATAAGTCAGTCCAAATTAATCTTACTTAGTCTTTGATTTAATTAAATTTAATAATTAATATTTAAGTGTGATATTATTTGAGTTAATATATGTGTGTGTGTGTGTGTACATTGTGTGTGTGTGTACACAATCGACGAAAAGAAAAAGGTTAAGCACAAAAAGCTTAGATGGAAAAATACAAAGGTTCATATTATATATATATACATATACCTAGGCGCCGCTTGGTTTTATTATTTGCTTCAAGGGAAAAATAATGTGCATACCGACCTAAGGTGTTTGCTGGATAGGTAAGTCCAAATTAATCTTACTTAGTCTTTGATTTAATTAAATTTAATAATTAATATTTAAGTGTGATATTATGTGTGTTAATATATATATATTGTGTGTAATGTACAAGACATTTCTAGCTTGGAACTATACAATCGGGGGAAAGAAAAAGGTTAAGCACAAAAAGTTTAGATGGAAAAATACATAGTTACACATATATAATACATAATATATATACATATACATAGGCGCCGCTTGATTTTATGATTCTCTTCCGGGGAAAAATGGTGTGCATACCGGCTTAAAGTGTTTGTTAAATAGGTAAGTCCAAATTAATCTTACGTAGTCTTTGATTTAATTAAATTTAATAATTAATATTTAAGTGTGATATTATTTGAGTTAATATATGTATATATTGTGCTTATTGTACAAGACATTTTTGGCTTGGAACTATACAATCGATGGAAAGAAAAAGGTTAAGCACAAAAAGCTTAGATGGAAAAATACAAAGGTACATATATATAGTACATAATATATATAAATATATATTTGTGTATGTATATATTATTTAATATAGGGTCTTTGGCAATGTTGTTTTCTGAACTTTGAGTGAATTTGCAAATTGTCCTCTGTATTTCATATTTGGAACCTATGCCTCTTAAACTTAACAAAATTTGGAAGCATCAATCCAAGTCTCTAACACTGTTAGTATTTGTCAGTTAATTGTTATGTACAACGCACATTATTTGCAATTGTTTATAATTTAAAAGGTAAAATAGGTATTTCACCATATTATTTTTAATAATTAAGAAGAAAATGATAATAAAATAATTATTCTACCCTTTAAATTATTAAAAAAATATAGATTATGTGTGCTTCATATGATGTTTAACGAATGAAAATTAATGGTGTTAAGGGTTGAAATTGATACTACCAAAATTCGTTAAGTTTAGGAGTCATAGGTGCCAAATATGAAATGCATGGGGCAATTCGCAAATCTCACAAAGTTCAGGAGGCAACGTTGCCAAAAATCCTTTAATGTATGGTTAAATGTATTTTAGTTGAATATACTAGCTACTTAATTATTTAATCTAATATTTAACATTTTTTTTAAATATTTATATAGACAGTAGAGCAATCAGGAAATATTGAGTGTTGATACTATGTCATGATGATCATGAGTAACATCATAAATAATATTCGATTAGACAACTTATTAGAAATGGTAATAATTACTAAAAAAAAATTCATATCGATTATCTTTTATATTTAATAAGAATTGTGAATCAAATATTTAATTGAATTAATTATTTGGTTTGTGTACAGTAGAAAGATGTAACTTAGACTAAAGAATATGTGGATTAGTTTAGAGGCAACTGATGTGCTCCCCGTCCAAAGTAAGCTAGCAAATTCAATTTTAGATTGAAGTAATTAATGAAACATAATATTGTATTTAATTGTTGTATTTTAAAAAAAAATATTAATGCATGTAATTTTGTTGTAAGATTGTTTATATATTTTAGGATTTTTATCTTATGAATAATGAATTTGCAAAATAAATTTAATTAGTAATTGATTCTAATTTAATAAATTAATAATTTTTAATAAGTTATTTATTATTAATTTGAATAATAAATTTAAAAATTAGATTAAATTTAAAAATAATTAATTTGAATTAATAATTATAAATTTAAATTATTTTAAAATTTATTAATATAAAAAAATTAATTAATTAAATTAAATTAAATAAAGGGAAATAACTTTAGCAACAAAAACAGTGACATTAATTGCGACGCAAATAATCATCGCTAAAATGGGATTCAACAACATCATTGTTCGTTGCCAATTGGTACCTTCTTTCGTGATATAGACTGTTGCTAAATTTATTTTTGCAACATTCTACATCGCCAATTTAGGAACATTTAGCAATGATCTTCATCTAAATACTATTTTGTTATAGTGCTCCTACCACTTTAAAACTCGATATAAAAAAATCCATCAATGTTGGGTCATCGTATGCTTGTTGTCACTACACACTCGATTTTATAAGCGATCTAGGTAGTAGGACGTTTGATTGTGTTACACTCAATTTTAAATCCTGAAATATACTTATAAGTAATCCACATATCAGCCAACACAATTTAGCTGTCATTGAAATTCTTATAAAACTATTAAAGGCCTAGACACCTAAATTCGCTATATTCAAAAGATTGATTTATCTTAGAGTAACTTCAATGGAATGTTAATTTCTAAAGTTAACATGCTATGTAAGCAAATATAGACATTGTTTTAAAAAAGTATGATCCAATGGTAATGTCTAGAATGAACGTCGAGCTAACTTAGCCTAGACATTATCAAGAAAATTTTTATTTCTGGAGGCTCTATCAAACATTGTTAAATTTTCAAAAAATAAAATTTACCTTAAAAATCTAATTTGTTTAAAAACTAAAAATATTTAATAAAATATATAATTAATTAATAACCATAAATAACATTTGTACACATTACCATTGGAGAACAATTTTTAAACTAATTATGCATTTATACTGTATAGATTTAAACAATATCTATTTTATATATCATATATAAAGTAGTTTACATTATTCATTGGAGATGCTCATACCTTTTCTTACCTTAAGAATCAATTTTTCCTTTTTATATTTATATTACTGAGGCATATGTTTTATAGGGGGGGGGG
>QANX01007102.1:133831-178316 GCA_003254975.1 Ochetophila trinervis | reverse complement strand
AAAAAAAAAAATTAAAAAAAGTTCAAGAAAAATAAAATAAAAATAAAAATATCTATGTTAGAGAGTTTATAAAGCCCAATATGTATGTTTTATAGCAAATCTTTATATATATGTGTGTGTGTAGTAAAGAGTATTTCATTAGAATATTTTGATTGATATTGGATGTGTGAATTCCCAACTCACAGTATGTTGCGGGACTTTTTTTCCCACAACATGTAATGTGATCTATGTTTATTCTTGTAATATGTTGCTTGATGCTAATAATATATCAAATTCTATCAAAATATCCTAATGAAAGACAAACTATATATATATATATATACACACACACATACATAAATATACAGGGAAATTTTGGGATCTAGACATATGGATGTTTGGATTGCCATTAAAAAAGTCTTTAGTGATAGTTCATCATCAAAGACTGTCACTAAAAACATTTCTAGTGATAATCCGGATGTTCACATGGTATAATTTCTTTTTATATATAATTGAAATGATTGGTTTCTTATAAAAGAAGATAGATTATGAGATACTGAAGGTTGGGTTGAAAATTGGAGAGGTTCCATAGGAATCAATATGAAGATTTTCATCAATGATGCTAAACTTACCAAAATATTGACCAACTTTATTTACCAAATGATGTGGTGGATGATGTAGCAATATTTACTAAATATATTAAAAGTTTGAGTAATGTTACAAATACTAAACATTAACCAAATTTATTTACCAAATGACAGTTGTTAATATATTATTAATTAGTATATTCGTATAACCTAAATACGGATAATTTAACATTTAAATGTATAAGTAAAAAAAAAAAATCCAATTAGCTTTTGACACATCATCTGTCATATCATTTAGTATATAAATTTGGTTAATATTTTGATGAGTCTAGCATTATTGTAAAATATTTATATAAAAAATAAGTTTGGTTCAGAGTCAAATTTAGCTCTTTATTTTAACTTTTCAATTTAAAAAGCTTATTGGAGTTATCTAAAATATGTATAGCTCTTTAAAAAAATTAAAAATTAAGCTTTTAAAAAGACTGTTGGGATGCTTTTACGATACATTTGATATGAAAAGTTGTAACGTATCAATGATGTTGTATTGAATTTGATTGATATGAAAAGTTGTAACGTATCAATGATGTTGTATTGAATTGGATTGTAGTGCAATGTAATGATGTACTAATATTACTATTGTACAACATTTTGTGCATAAATGTAGTATATAGTATTTTTTTTTGGAAAATACTTAATTTTAAGAAAAATATATATAATTGATTTTTATTAAATAATTGTATTGCTAAAAATAGACAAAATTTATTATTATTATTTATAGATTAAAAAAAAGTATATTATTCAATATAAACTAAATTAATTTTTCATTTTATTCATGTAATTTGTTAAAAATAATTACATTATTCATAATATATTATTATCCATAATTATAATTGTAATATCTAGTTATATGACATTAAAATTACTAAGAAGTTTAACATTAAAAATAAAAATTAATAATAGTTGAAAATTTTTAGTAGATTATTGAATAGATTTCATTATAAAACAAAAAATAAATAAATGATTACATTATTTAAAATTATATAATATAAAAAAAATTAATAAAATTTAGATTATATAATAAACTAATAATATTTGAATGATTTTTTTTTAAGCATTCTTAATACATGGCATAAAAAGAAAAAAGAAAAAAGACAGCAAAATAAAAACTTGCAAATAGACCAGAGTCCAGTACACCATAAACTAACTTCTCTTTGGAAAGAACAAAAATCGATACTTCTGGACCATTTATTTCTATTAAATTTTTCCATTAAAACTTTAGTAAATAGACAAAAACATTGATATATATTTTAAAATAATCAAATTAAATATTTTAATAAAAATTGTAAAAAATATTGTCCAAAAATTATCTAATTATTTTTTTCTTTATCGTTAGCATCGTATAAAAATATTCATCCTATAATAGCTGTTAATACGAATAATAGAAAACTTTGTAGCCGTTTCTGTATATTAACGGGTCCAAGATAATTTTTACGCACTTGGCTTGCATGCTATTGAAATAAAGCGTATGATAATACTACCGATCTTTTGATGCTCCGAGCAGGACGAACAAGCATTTTTTTTTTCCATTACCAAAAGGACTACTTTTTTTTTTGGTAAGACCAAAAGGATTATTTTTTATAAATATCATACATGAAAGACCAAAAAAATAAAAATGCTTTTCTAAAATTAAATGGGAAAGGAATCAGGCTTCGAAACGGGATTTTTTACAATACAACCATTTTTAAATAGTTGTACTACATTGTCTATAAATTAAGTAATATTATTTATAAATGAAGTAACATTATTCATAAAATGAAGTAATATTACCAAAATTCATAATCAAGTAATATTGTTCATAAATGAAGTAACAAAATCATTAATAAAGTAATATTAATATGTTACTCTATTTGTGAACAATATTACTTCATTTGTGGATAATATTATCTCATTTATGGACAATATTACTTCATTTTATGGATAGTGGTTGTAGTACAATCATTTTTACATGGTTGTATTGTAGGTGGACCCCTTGGAAACTCATTCAAATCCCAATTCTTTTCTTTATGAGCGTACATAGATAATTCCATTACTGTTCCACCACCACCCACTACTAGACCAGACAAATTTTAACACAATTCGTTAATACGACATAGACACGAACAATGTTTATGGATTTATGTTTGTCTGAAACGGGTTGGGTTGATAACTGGTCAACACGTTATGAACCCGTTATCTTAACAGGTTTACCCGCGAAAACCGGTTAGATCCATTAAGAATCCATTAGTCTTTAATGGCATTTTAGTAATTTATTAATAAAAAAAATTTAATTTACTAATAAAGATAGATGTAGTACAAGTTTTATTATATATAAGAGATTGACTTTTTAGAAAGGGAAGTAATTTACATTTACACTTATATATATATATTACTATTTTTTTAACATGAATATTTCTAATTTATTATATAGTCAGTTTTAAATGATGCCATTAATTTAGAAGAACTTACAGAACATGTCATTACATCGAGTGTTGAACAAACTAAATTAGGACAATGCTCTAACACATTTTCTATTGATGATTACATGTATTGAAATTTAAGTGGTATGCATTATTTAATTTTTCTATATCAATTTGGATAATAATATACAATTTAACTTTTTTTAGGTGTTTTGCCTTTGAAGTTGTGCTCATTATGGTTGAAGATGTCATATGCATCGGATTGTCTATGCAAAAAATGAAAATATGGTTAAACTTGAATATATTTATGTATTATTGTTATTTCAAACAATACTGTTTTAAATTTTTATTATTTATTTGTAGAAGAATTTAAATATTACGTTTGAGTGGTTTGTTATTTTTTAATATGTATTAAGTATGTTGTTTTAGTTTTTATTTTTTATTTATAAAAAGATGTTTATCTTTACTGCATTATTTTTTAGTATAGATTATGAATTATAAATTAAATATATTTTTATTTTTTTAAAAATAATTTTGAAAAAAATTAAATTGTTAATGGGTTACACAATAATTTTTTTGAATGGATTTGAATTTATATATTTCAACATAAAAGCTTAACAGATTTGATTTAAATGAAAAAATTTTAACACGAATACATACCACACCACACAGACACAATAGGACGCTCCACTTTGCAAGATCTACCTACCACTACCACCACCAAAGTACTGACTTTTCTCCAAACTAAAAAATCATTTTGTTTAATAATCTGAGACCGAATCAAAGACGCTCTCCTCTGCGAGACGCAGCGACAAGCTAAAAAGCTGCACGTAGAAAATTGATTTTAGTCGGCGCTCTCAACCACAGCAATGGAGTCCATTTCTTCATCTTCTTCGGCTCCATTTCACAAATCTAGGATTGGGAAACTCAGGGTTTTCCGAGTAAGACCTTGGAAAACCCATAACTCTACATTTACCCTCTCGCTCTTCTTCTTCTTCTTCTGCCCCAATTTCATCCCAAGCCGTTCTACCTCCTTTACCGTTTCGGCTTCGGGTTCAGAAGCCTTATACTCCCAAAACTGCAATCATATTGTCCCCCAATCGTCCTCGCCCTCCACCACCTTATACGCCAATGGCTTGGCAATAGAATCCCTCCGGTTCCGAACCGGTTACTTCACCGGAGGCGATCCATTCTTCAAGAAAACCCAACTGTCCGTCGGATTCAGCGACCCCAAATCTGTAACTTTCCGTCCCATATATCTGAGTAAAACCGTCGCCGATGGTATATACAAAGTCAGAGCAAACTTGCATCTTCGCGACCGCTCTGTATATGTTTCCTTAAACTCCACGAACCGCCGGTTGCGTATGATTCATTACCGGGGTCCGAGATTTCCGACGAGGAGGGGCATATTGGGCTTTACGCTAAATGGGTTTTGGTCAGAATCTTCTGGAAGGCTTTGTATGGTGGGATCAGGCTCGGTTTATTTTACAGGTAAGGGAAAGTCTCTCAGTGTTGTTCTAAAGCTTAATTATCCTCGAAATTCGAGTATTTACAGTAGTCTGATTAGCGGTACATTAGAGAGTTTGAATGATAAGCGTAATCCATGCTATTTTGAGCCAATTTCGTTGTTGGCCTTGTCTCAGAATTTGAGTTACGAATACACATTGATGAAGAAAGAAAACGATAATGGATGTATAAGTGGAAATGGTGGAAAAAGTTTATCTGTGAATGAGTCAAATCCTGTTTGTTTAATTCTTGGTAACCAAGTAGAAAGATTTGAACTGGAATACGGTACTGATTGTGATGGTATTAGTTGCAATCCTGTTGGTGGGAGTGTTGGATATGTTCCCGATTTGATGTTTTATTACAAGACTCGGTGTACGGACGGGAGGAAAATGCAGATGTTATTGGGTTTTCCTAACACCAACTACAGTGGTGGCAGATTTCCTTTTCTACCTAGCAGTACATTCATTGCTGAGGGAGCTTGGGATGAGAAGGAGAATCAACTTTGTGGTGTTGCTTGCCGAGTCCTTAATTTTACGGAATTATTAACTGATGCTTCTGTTGGAGATTGCTCGGTTAAGTTTAGCCTGAGAGTTCCAGCAAGTTTGTCTTTACGAAACAGGAGTACCATTATGGGGCAGATTTGGAGCAACAAGGTGGTGAATAGTTCAGGTTATTTTGGTAAAATTGGATTTCAGAATTCTGATGAAATGTTAATGGATATGTTAGATTTTAAGTATGAGTATAATAACTCAGTTGACACCTTCAGAAAAACTTGTGGAAGAAAGAATCCTGCTAGTGGCAAGGGAAAGACATATCCTAATGAGCATTCCTTGGACATGAGATTTGACCTGTCAGTGAGAAATGGTAAAGGACAAGTTGCATGGGGTTATTCAACCCCACTTTATGTTGGCGATGAGCTTCATCAAAGCTGGTTTTATCAAAGACGGTTTTTTGGACATCAATCTGTGTCATCAGAAATCAGAAAAACAGATTCTTCAGTTGAGCTGAATAGCACCCATAGCAGCGTACAAAACATTAGCTACAAGATGAGCTTCACTCCACCACCTGATTTCAAGTTCAGTCATGATGGTTCTCTGTCTAAAGCAGTAGAAATTTCTGCTGAAGGAACCTATGATAGGGATACTGGTGTCCTGTGCATGATAGGATGTCGGCGTCTTAAATCAAAAATTCAAAACTTTGTTAAAAATGATACATTAGACTGTGAGATTATGGTCAACATTCAGTTTTCTGCATTGAATGGCCACGGTGGCAAAAATGTCAAAGGAAGTATTCAAAGTACTAGAGGAAAGGCTGACCCTCTTTATTTTGGACGTCTTGTGCTGTCTTCTAATTCACTTTACACCAGACAAGCTGCAGCATCCATTTGGAGAATGGACTTGGAGATAGCAATGGTTCTCATTTCCAATACTCTTGCATGTGTATTTATGGGCTTACAGCTCTTTTATGTGAAAAAACACCCAAATGTGCTTCCATTCATTTCCATTGTGATGCTTGTTATTCTTACCATGGGACACATGATTCCCCTGCTGTTGAACTTTGAAGCATTATTTGTGGCAGACCGTAGCCAGCAGAATGTTTTTCTTGGGAGTGGTGGTTGGCTTGAAGTAAATGAAGTAATTGTCAGGGTGGTAACCATGGTAGCTTTCCTCTTGCAGTTACGTCTTCTCCAACAGACCTGGTCTGCTAGACGGGAAGATGGAAGCCAGAAGAGTTTTTGGGTTTCCGAAAGGAAGGTTCTTTATGCAACTTTACCATTGTATATAGTCGGTGCATTGATTGCTTGGTTTGTGCCTCATCAGCGGAACTCATACAGGCCAGTTGTACATCCACACCGTAAGATTTATGTAGTCCATCCTTTCCAGCATTTTTCTATACGGCAGCGTTCTCATTGGGAGCACCTCAAGTCCTATGCCGGTTTAGTGCTGGATGGTTTTTTGCTCCCTCAAATACTCTTCAATCTCTTCCTGAACTCAGGAGAAAAAGCTCTGATTCCTTTCTTTTACATTGGAACCACCATGGTTCGTCTTCTGCCTCATGCTTACGATCTTTTCAGGGCTCACAGTTCTGCATGGTACCTTGATTTATCCTACATTTATGCAAACCATAGAGTGGACTTTTATTCCACGGCTTGGAATATCATCATTCCTTGTGGTGGTCTGCTATTTGCTATTGTAATTTTCTTGCAGCAGAGGTTCGGTGGCCGTTGCATTGTTCCCAGAAGATTTAGAGAGAGTGCTGTATATGAGAAAGTACCTGTTATAGGCAACAGCGATTTGTAAGGGAAACTCATTTTGAAACATACTTTTAGCATCTGGATATAGCTTTTGTCCATTCTGTGGATGCAGAATTATTTCCAATTATACATGACACAAGAAAAAGTTGAAATCATATTAGAGAAAAAGGGAAAATTATGAATAAAAAAACTTTCATGGCATTTGCAAGTTTCTGTTA
The DNA here is from genome assembly GCA_003254975.1 of Ochetophila trinervis. Taxonomy (NCBI): domain Eukaryota; kingdom Viridiplantae; phylum Streptophyta; class Magnoliopsida; order Rosales; family Rhamnaceae; genus Ochetophila; species Ochetophila trinervis. Next base: position 171,316 of record QANX01007102.1, on the reverse strand, counting down.
TTTGGGCTAAGAGTGATTGAAAGGCTTTCTTCCCTAGTTATGACATTGGTAAGTAAGGATCATGGACCACCTTTATTTTCATGATTATTTTCTTTCACTACCAGTGATTATCAGCATGGAGGCATTTGAGGGTCCTTTTTAGGCTTCTGACCTCAACCACAACAAAAGTGAATTCATATTGTGGATTGCAGTTTTCATTTTTGGTATGGCCATTGAATTCATTTGTAATTATTCACTACTTTCCTAGATGACTTAGGACTTTGATGAACTTTGTGATTAAATTAGTTAATCAAGATTTACATTTTATTCATTCTTTTTTTAAAGTGCTAGTTTTCCATTATTTCTGTAGATGTTAGAGAATGTATTGTTGAATACGGTAAATGTCTAGATAGTGTTGAATATGGTAAATGTTTAGAGAATTTAGTTGAATACGGGGTTTTATGAAAGGATGAAAACAGTAACGAATGAATAAAATGTGTCAACTCATTCTTCGAAAGAGGTCTGTTCGTATCCACTTTAAAATATTAGGTCCTTTAAAATCTTTCTATTGAAGAAGTTTTTCCACAGATTTTTAGATTCTCACAGAAAGAACAAAAAATAATGATATGAATAGAATGGAGTGTAGATTTCTTAGTGAACTACTATTTTCACATTATTCCAAAAAATCAAATTCATCCACCTACTTTTGAGTTTACAAATTGTGAATACTATTTTTTATATTTGAAGAGTAATCTCGGATATTTTCCGAAAGTGAGCTTCAACTGTGGATACTATTTTATATCTGAATAGTAGTTTCGGATATGTTTCGAGTTGTTCCGAGGGTGAGTCACGGGCGTTTTCCATAGTACGCTCACACATTCGTACCTTTGAAATAATGAAGATATTAAACTTTCCGAGTGAGTGAAGACGCTAAACTTTTCTAGAGAGTGAAGACACTAAACTTTCTGAGAGAGTGATTAAAGTTTCGGACATTCGTAGTTACTTTGAAGTTCCGAGCGTACCAGGTGGCCCGAAAGTCTGAACCATAAAGGAATGAAGAAGGTTTCAAAGGCACTTTGAACATGTGTCTCATTCGGAACTATCTACAGTATCATGAACACGTGTCTCCTTCAGAATTATCCAAGGCATTTTGAACGCGTGTCTCCTTCAGAACTATCTAAGGCATTTTGAACGCGTGTCTTTTTCGGAACTATCTGAGGCATCTTGAATACGTGCCTAGAAAGCTTAAACGCCACTTCCGAAGCGTTCTAATGTGCTGGAGGTGAAGCGCCAATTATAACTGTTCCAAACACAATTAATTCGGCAATTATGGGAACTAATTATCATCAAGAGCATTCATTGGATAATTATACCCTAAGGTATGTAAGAGGTAAAAGCTGAAAGGTAGAATATTCTTATTGAATACCCAAAACACACATAAATTATTCTTATACAAATGAATTACTCTTTGAATTACAAAATACATTCTCTTTTTTTGAACTGACTTGAGCATTAGAGTGTCTTTAACAAATACCACACCGGTGCTGTAACTTTTATTCATTTTTAGAAAAGATTTAGAAAAAAGAGGAGGCGAAAAAAAATTGCACTAACAAACCTTATAACAATTTTTATATTATTCTGAAAAATCAAGTTCATTCTTTAATACCCTTCAATCTTCATTTATTTATTTAAAAAGAAATTGAACAAACGAACAAATGAAAATACGTCCCCCAAATACTTGGATAACTTTAAGACACGGTAATTAAGGTTACAACTTTAAAGGAGCTACCCTACTATGAACAATATGTACAGAAAACAGATCACTAAGAAACAACATAAAGGAGAAACAAAATCTTGTCCTGCCCAGAAAATTGCCTGGTTGAATCACAGTATCTGTTGCTTTTTTGTAACTGGCGTAAGAGTTACCAGTTACAACAAATTTATTTATTGAATAAGTTAATTAGTTTTTATTTGTTTTAATATTTGTTTTAATTGTTTTGATTTCAGTTTTATTTTTTGTTCACTATATATATATATATATATGTATATATAGTTTTGAGGTTTTAGAGAAGAGAAAAACATAAAAACGTATTTTTTGCTTTTTTTAGAAAAAAGTATAGTTACAGAAAGAATAAAAAAAAATGGTGATTTAGTTTAGATATTTTTCAAGTTCGAAAATAAATTTTTGGTAGTGCTAAAATAAAAAATTTAGAATATCCATTGTATCCTAAAAGACGATCGTTAATAAAACATTCGCACCAGTGGGGAAGAAATCATTTTTAAGAAAACTGTGGTATTACACAGATCTCAGACTATTACCAAAAACATCATATACATGTTATGTATTTTATTATCCATGTATTAAACTAAATTTAGTTTATTAATTTAAATATTTTGATTACAGTTTCAGTTTTTATACAATTTTAAGAACGAATTCATATTTAGTGTTAATCTTCTATATTTATACTTATATAAATATATTTGTCATTACCGTGCATGTATATTTATAGATTTTTGATATGCAATATATATATATATATATATATATTGTGATGGTTTTTGTTTTGTTTCGTTATGTTTTTTTGAATGTTAATATCGAATCTGTTTATATATATTTATATATTTTTTATTTGTTGCCTAACTGTATTTTGTTGATTTATTTTATCCGGTGAATTTTAATTTAAGTTGACACTGGAATCCGAATGAGAGCGACAAGATGAAGAAAACTTAACAAACGACGTTGAAAATAGAGGTCAGACGAATGAGATACATCTGGGTCAGAATCCGGGGTCGCACGACCCATGACCCAACGGGTGGAAGAGAAGACCAAAGACGACGTTGTTTTCATGCTAAGGCAGAAGGCCTGGTGTGGCCTGGACTAGATCCTGGATGGGCTAGGCTTAAGCTAAGGCTAGGCTAGAATTGGGCATCGTCTAGTTGAACCTAATGGTGGGCTGAGGCACAGCCTGTTTGTAGGGCTGGCCCATGCCACGTTGATAGCCACATGTGTACAATGTGAAGCCTTACGCTGATGTGTTGTTGACCGTTGACTTTCGTTGACTGTTGACCAGCATTGACTGGTGTATATAGAAAATATGTGTTTGTATACAGCAATTTGTGGGTGTATACAGTAATTCCTTGGGGATTTTAAATTGAGTTTTAAATCTCAAATTTGTGCATTTTTCTTAGTGAAATTTTTGTGATTAGTATGTTGGGACATTTTTGTTCAACAACTAATGAATTTATATTTTCATTCATATACAGGAAATGACAACAGAGGTTAATGTTTCCTCAGATAACGTGAGTACCATTCCTATGGCAAAAGCGCTAACTTTGATTGCACCAATTTTTGTACCTGTGAATCATGTAGAGAAACCAGAAAAATTTGATGGAAATGATTTTAAAAGGTGGCAACAAAAGTTGTTATTCTATTTGAGCATATTGAACATGGCTAGGTTATTGACTGAAGAGGCATCGGAGAGCAATGAAAAAAAGGATGCTAGTTCGAAAAAGTTTGTAGTGGGTCGTTTCTTGGATTATCATATGGTTGATACCAAGATTGTTATCAGTCAAGTCCAACAACTGTAGGTAATCATACAAGAAATTCATTCTAAGGGGATGGTAATTAGTGAAGCCTTCCAAGTGGCATGTGTTATTTATAAACTACCTTCAAGTTGGAAAGACTTCAATAACTACCTTAAGCATAAGCGAAAAGAGATGAGCATGGATGATCTGATTGCTAGACTTTGCATTGAGGAAGACAACAGACGATCAGAGAAGAGATCATCATCGCAGGCTTTCGTTAAAGGCTCCAAGACCAAGAAATTTCCTGGAAAGATTCCAAGCTAGGTCCCAAGGGAAGGGTATTTAAACATCCCAAATCCTAAGAGAAATGTTTCAATTGTGACAGGATAGGTCACAAATTGGCAGATTACAGATTGCCCAAACAGAAAAATAAAATGGCATATGTGGTGGAGAAACTCACCAGAAAGGTCGATGACATCGATTTGAGTGCCGTAGTTTTTGAAGTGAATATTGTTGGGTCAAACCTAAAGGAGTGGTGGATTGACACTAGTGCAACTCAACACGTATGCTTAGTAAGAGGTTTGTTCACTTCCTTCGAACCAACTGAAAGTGGGGAGAAATTATTCATGAAAAATTTTACAACGTCTGAAATAAAATGTGAAAGGAAGGAGATTCTGAAAATGACCTTCGGAAAAGACCTGACTCTGAATAATGTGCTGTATGTACTAAGTATACGTAAAAATCTAGTATCTGGATCGCTTCTAAGCAAGCATGGATTTCGCATTGTGTTTGAGTCTGATAAGGTCATATTGTCAAAATATAATATGTTTATGGAAAATGGCTATGTAGCTAGGGCTTTTCAAACTTAGTGTAATGACCGTAAAGCCTAAAAATATGAATAAAGCTAGTACTTTTTCTGTGTACTTGCTTGAGTCTTCCAATTTGTGTCATGGTAGACTAGGACAAGTTAATTATAATACTCTGAGGAGATTAATTAACTTAAATCATATTCCCACATTTCAAATTGACAATAAATATAAGTGTGAAACTTGCGTTGAGGCAAAAATGACGAGGTTATCATATCACACTATTGAAAGGAATACCGAACCTTTGGATATGATCCATAGTAACATATGTGATTTGAAATTTGCACAACAAGAGGAGGCAATAAATATTTTATTACTTTTGTTGATGATAGCATGAAATATTGCTATGTCTATTTGCTAAAGGGCAAAGATGAAGCCTTAGAGAAATTTATACTCTATGAGGCTGAAGTTGAGAATCAACTTAATAAGAAAATTAAAGTAATAAGGAGTGATCGCGATGACGAATATGTAAATCCTTATGGTGAATTTTGTGCTCAAAATGGTATTAGACATGAAATCACTCCATCATATTCACCACAGTCCAATGGTGTGGCTGAACAGAAAAATTGAACATTTAAGGAAATGATGAATGCAATGCTATTAAGTTTTCGGTTACTTCAGAACTTGTGAGGGGAAGCTATATTATTAGCAAATTACCTTTTAAATAAGGTGCTCCAAAAGAAAGAGGTGAAAACACCTTATGAGCTTTGGCATGAAAGACAACATTCCTACAATTATTTACAAATATGGGGGTGTCTAGCCAAAGTAGTTGTACCTACTCCAAAAAGAGTAAAGATAGGTCCAAAAACAGTTGATTGCATTTTTATTGGTTATGTACAAAATAGCAGTGCATATCGATTTCTTGTGTACATATATGAGATTTCAGATATACACATAAATACAATAATAAAATCGAGAAATGCTTCATTTTTTTAGCATAATTTTCCATACAAATCTAATGAGAAACCGAGTTCATCAAAACGAACATTTGAATATATCTATGAAGATAGTCTAGATAGTGATCATGGACAAAAGGATGAGGTTGAGCTTAGACGTAGTAAGAGAATGAGAATAGAAAAATATTTTGGTCCACATTTTCTTACTTACATGCTGGAAAGCGAACATCGAAGCTTTCAGGAAGCTATAAACTCTCCTGAATGTCTTTTATGGAAAGAGGCAATCAAAAGTGAAATATATTTCATTTTGCAAAACCATACTTGGAGTTAGTAGATCTACCTCCTGGTTGTAAATATTTTGGTTACAAGTGGATTTTCAAGAGGAAGATGAAAGCAGATGGAACTATTGATAAATATAAGGCAATGCTAGTAATAAAGGGTTACAAGCAAAATGAAGGTCTTGATTATTTTGATATATTATTTTGATAAAGTTTGAAGATAAATTTTTGGTGGTGCTAAAATAAAAAATTTAGAGTGTTCGTTGTATCTTGGGAGGCGATCGTTAATGAACCATTCGCACCAGTAGAGAAGAAATCATTCTTAAGGAAATTGTGGTATTACACAGGTCTCAGACTATTACCAAAGACATCATATATATGTTCTATATTTTATTATCCATGTATTAAACTAAATTTAGTTTATTAACTTGTAATATATATATATATTTATAAATATGTTGATTACTGTTTCAATTTTTATACAGTATCTCTGGCAAAAATGAAAAGTAAAAAGTAAATTAGATTAGAGCTGTAAAATGGGTCCAGTAGCGAGTACTACATATTAAAATTGAACACGACACGAACACAACACGATATAATTGTGTTTCGCCAAATATGAAGCACATAATAGCTGTGCTTTGAAGGCCTATGGCCTATACATAGCACGAATCCATGATAAACCAGACACGACACAAACTTATATCACGACTAGCACCAATATTGTTAAATACATGAATTAAATTAATTTATTTTATATTTTTCATTTCTTGTGATTTTTTTATAAATTAATTAATATAATAGCTTATTTAATTAATATTTATTTAAAATTTAAATTTTTTTACTTCCATTATCATACTTTTTTATTTTTTCTTGCTTTAAAGATTTTTTTTTTCTGTAAATAATAATTTCTCTTCTGATAATTAATTAATTATGATTTTTTCTCTTTTCTATAAATATTAATTTTTAAATAAATGATAAAATAAATTAATTGTATTATATTTAAGTTATTTGTTATATATATTTTTATAATGTATTAATTTTAATTAATAAAAAAATAAATATATTTGTTGAATATAAATAGATTGGCACGAACACAAATGTGCCGGCATCAACATACGATAAATAAATGGATCAACACGAATACAACACAATAAATAGATAGTCTAGTGCGAACCCAACATGAACATTAATGTATTAACGTTTAATTAGATCGTGCCAATGCAGCACGCCCCACTTGACACTTCTAAATTCGATGCAACAGCAGCAGGATGATGAAGGAAAATTCAATATCCAAGTTCTTCGATGAAAGAATCAGTTGCAATACATACAAGGACTCCGTTCAGTGGAATTAAAACCCCAGTCTGTTTGTGTTTTCTAGTACTAGTTCCACCATAAAACCTGACATGTAATGAAACCAGGTTATATAATCTACCAAAAAATAGAAACCGGTGATGACCAAAAGCTTAATCATCCTGCTTAATAGTGTTAAAAAATGATTCGAGATAAAGATTTACGCACACCAATAGATGAGCTGGATTCTTAAAATGTTTTGTAGGTAAATGGTCTACTGAATATGCATGTGCCCAATTGTGACTACCCCAACTACATGTAAATTATCTAATTTAATTACAAGCCCGATGCCTTAGTTTAGTAATCAAGATAGAATTTGGGAAAAGGATCTTCTTTGGTCATTAGCCATGTAATAATCCTCTTCAAGAAGTAGAAATCACCCCAGTGCTCTGTTAGTCTTTATTTTGCTAAGTAGTAATTCTATATTTTTGTTTATGATTATATATATATATATATATATATATATATATATAGTTTATTACTTATTTAAAGATATACGTTTTAAACCAATTCTTTAGAGATTGTTAATAGAAGTGGGTATTCCACGATGCTTAATGACTATTAGCAGTTTAATAGTCATTGCAGGCAATATTTATCTAAGTTGGATCTATCTTGTAAAGAGTGTAGTGTATCTAATATTTGATTTTCTTTTTGTTCAATTGTTTAAACATATTTATGACCTTGAGTATTTTTGAAATATAAAATATCATTAAAAATATAGTGTGCCTAGTAATATTGTAATGTGAATACAACCCCAAACTCTTAAAAATTTGGTTGAGCATGTATCACTTAGAACCGATTTGGTAGGCAATGGGCCAAAAGAAAAGAGTTATATGTACAGATGTCCATCTCTCGGGATAAATGAATAGATGCCAACTATTTTCAAAAGGAAGAAAAATGCCGACCATTATTGTTCATTGGTTGGTAAATTATTCATTATATCTTTAATTAAAAAATTTCACTCTTATAAGCTCAAAGGTATGGGCAAACCATAAACCATGGCCGTTTTCAAACTAGAAAAAGCAACTCACATTAGGAGAAACCAAAACAACAACAACCCCACCAACGCCGTCTAAGAAAGTCATCTAGGAAGAAAAAGCAACCCATGTTTGAATGATTTTTTTTCTTTTTCTTTTCTTTTTGAGCTATGCTTTTGGGCTTCAATGGAGGAATATAAAGAAATTTTTTTTCTTTTGTTTCGTTCTTTTCATATGAAGAGAAGAAAAACAATGGGTGAAAAGATTCAATTTTTTTTTGTTCAATTTTTGAAAAAAAAAATTATTGTTATATTTAAGCTGAATTCTGTGTATCTGTTACTGGAAGAGAAGCAAGTGCAAGACATAAAATTAAATACTCCAACTCAAAATACCTCGGTTGGTATCCGGAGTAGTTTTCTACAGGGTATATGTTGGCTCAGTAAGGTCTGGCACATGCCCTGTAGAAAATTATCCAGGAAAAGACATTTGGGTGTCCTTCAAACCTTTCTAATATCTACAATGCTACTAGTTTGTCAGCTCAAGTTAGCCATGGAAACAACCCCCATTGAGACATTTCACCGGACACAACATACAAAATTGAATTTTCTGGTCAAAATTTTGTCCATAGTGGCTAATAACTCCCTAAAAGAAGAAAATCTTAAAAACAAAGCAAAGTTCAATGAACCCAGTAAGGTCATAAACTTACATACTCCGGTATAAAAACGGGTGACAGAATCACCTGTTTATGTCAACTTCTCCACAAAATGTCAAGTACCTCTTCACCAATGACATAATTTTTATTTTTTTTAATACAAATCCAAGTTTCAATTTTTAGCATGAATCCAACGCACCCTGTCTTCTTCTTCTTCTCCATTCGCACCCCTTCATCAAGGCCAAAGCCAAAAGAAAGAGAAAAAAAAATAATAATAAAACACAAACCCAGGTTTCAACTTTTAGCTCACACCCAACGCACTTTGTCTTCTTCTCTGTTCACACCCCGTTGCCAACATCAAAAAAAAAAAAAAAACACACACACACACACACACACACACAAACCTAGGTTTCAATTTTTAGCATGAACTATTGGAGATACACAAGAGTTAAAAAATAATAAAATCAATTGAGGTAATATAAACTGATAATAATCTAGTTTAAGTATAAAAATATGTATAACACAATTAATTGAATAGCACAGTGAAAATAACCAGAACTGATTTTTTGAAAGAAAGAAAAGACCGAGTTTTGCAATTGCAATGTTCTTTAAGACATAATTTCCACCTTTTCCTATGTGCTTGAAGTTCTTCAGATGTCTCCCTCTAGGATAAAACAATTTTGATGTTTAGGTTTTTGCACATCAAACCTTAATATACACAAAGACAATATATTACCTCTGTTTGTATATATATCGTAATTTACACTTTTATCTTTAATTTTTTTTTTCACTTTGATTTTCAAATTCATATTTTCGTATCACCGTAAGTCTTTTTTAAAATTTTCGTCTATTTTAACTATTAAAAGGCACGCACAATGCACTTGAAGTTCATTTTAAAAGTAAAATTGTAATTTTAAAAGCTTTTGTTATCATTATAAGTTTCTAAACTATAAAGCAATTTATATTTTTATTCTAAAATTTTTTTTTCACACTTTGATTTTTAAACAAATATTTCACTTAGAGAAGCTTACACATGAGGTTCAGGCTGACACATCTCTCAATTTCACTCTCTCTCCTCCATGCAAGGTTATTTTTTTCCTTTCTTCTTCTAGCTTCATTTGCAGATACAAGAAAAAAAATTGATCAAAAGTGTTTTAATTTTGAAAAAAAAAATTGTGAAATATTTAATATGTGTTGAAAGTTAAGTTTGAATTACTAAATGGTAGTGAATGTGGATGGTTGATTGCATAAAGCGACGTTGTTTTAGTTTCTAGTATTTAATTTTAAAAGTCATTAAAAAATAAAACGATGTCATTTCGATGGGATTCATAAAACGACGTCGTTTCATGAATCATTAAGCTTATAATGGGTTCATAGGTCGTATTGTTTCAGGAGAAACGGGTAGCGGGCCAAAGAAAGAAAGGGAGAGAATCAGCTTGCATGGAGGAGAGAGAGTGAGATTGAGATAGGTGTCAATATGAACCTCATGTGTAAGTTTTTCTGAGTGAAATATTTGTTTGAAAATCCGAGTGTGAAAAAAAAATTTTAGGACGAAAGTGTAAATCGCGATATAGTTTAGGGACCTGTAGTGATAAAAAAAACTCTTAAAATTATAATTTTACTTTTAAAATGGATCTCACATGCATTGCACGTGCCTTTTAATGATTCAAATAGATTGAAACTTCGAAAAAGACTTACGATGATATGAAAAGATGAGTTTTAGGACGAAAATGTAAATCGCGATATAGTTTAGAAACTTTTAGTGATATAATATATATGTAAATGCTTAAATTCATTTGAAGCATTCAAAAAATATTTCTAAAGTATTTATAAAGAGTTTAGCAATAATTCAAAAAGGTTTGCAATCTTTCTGAATTCATACACCCTTCTCATGATGTAGAACAGTNCAAAAAGGTTTGCAATCTTTCTGAATTCATACACCCTTCTGTTGATGTAGAACAGTCGCAATTTTTTAGAAAAAAATACATTCAAAAAAGTGTGATTGTTGGATTTAACTACCTCATAACAGGCGCCTGTCTTGTCGCATGAAAGAGACATATCAAACACTTGATTTGGCACTTGATATTCTTTGTGAGAATAAAATCTGGATTGTATTTTTACAAACACCAATTAATATAACAGATAAGAAAAATATATTTATTTTTCCATGGCTAGCCCAAGCCACGCCAAGCCCAGTATCAAGGCCTAGGCTAAGGTTATTAATGGGTAATGAGAAAGTATTCAAGTAGGCCTCCATTGGAAAGCCTAAGTTTAAGTTATCCCACAACACTTATAAAATGTTTAAATTCTTTATAAACTTTCTGTGTAGGACTTAGTGGGTTTTTTTTTTTTCCTTCAAAATACTAAAACTTCAATATTACCCCACATTTTGAAACAGAAAATAAAATCAAATGAATATATGCAATGCAAACAAAGGTATAGTTATGATATGCTTAAGGAGAAGTGTATTTTGGACTTGAACTTACCTTAGTGAAACATATCGGATCTACTTGTTGACATAGTGGACTTAATAATCTTGAACTTTTCACCTTTGTAGTAAACTAAGACAACATGTCTCACACATAACATAACTTAATATACTTAAGTTGATATGTTTATATTCTTTTTGGTCTTGAATATGTATCCAAGTTTTTATTATAGCTTTAAAGAATTTAGGGACACTAATTTTCATAAATGCAACCCGACATTTACTATTATATATGTGACTTTTGATTTCAGTTTCCTGTTAAAAACTATCTTATTATTATGATTTTCAAAAGTCATTAGATGCACAACATAGCCTATACAACACTAGTTCAATGAACCATTTTTATCAGGTGTTCAATTTTGAGTTTTACCGAACTAGTTTTTTTTCCTATTGAACCCAGATGCAACTAGGTTAGGTTAACACCCATTTCAACTCATTCTATTGGCTTTAAATCCCTTCCTTTTGAAGTATATGCAACTGCATCTCCATAATTTTTCTTCAAATTACAATTTGCATTGAAAGGTGTTACCACATCGTTGCATTCAAATTGTCCATATTTATGTAATATTTTTTTCAATAAAGTGCGATTGAGTAAGTATATATCCCTTATAATTTTGTTTAATTTGAACCCCAAGAATGACATCTGCATGTCCTAAATCTTTCATATCAAATACATAATTCAACATTTTTTTAAGTAGACATTATTATGTCCTTGCTTATTCCCATTATAAGCATGTTATCAACATAAAGACAAACAAACACATATTTGTTGTTACTAATTTTTATGTAACACACTTGACACATTCATTAATTTTAAAATCATGTGATAACATTGTATGATCGACTTTTTCATGCCAATGTTTAGGTGCTTGTTTAAGACCATACAAGGATTTAACAAGCTTGTAGACTTAATTTTCTAAGCCTTTAACCACAAACTTTTCAAGTTGTTTCATGTAAATTTCTTCATCTAATTCTTCATTTAGAAAAGTATTTTTTACATCTATTTGATGTATTTTCCATATTATATAAAAAGGCTAATGCAATTAACATCTTTATCGATGTTATTATAGACATGTGAGAATATGTATCAGATTAATCCAACTCTTCTATTTGTCTATATCCCTTAGCTACTAACCGCGCCTTATACTTATCTCTAGTGCCATCAATTTTTAGCTTTTAGTTTCTTTTTTTAAATATACATTTATATCCTAATAATTTGTTACCAGAATGTAAGTCAACCAATTCTCATGTATTATTTTGTAAAATGGACTCTACTTCATTATTAATAGCTTCCTTCCAAAAAAAAAAGCCTTAGGTGAAGTCATTGCTTCTTTATATGTTTGTGGCTTTCTACTTGCCATAAAACTTAAAAAATCTATACCAAAATTCTTGGGTACTTTTATTATATTTCCTCTTCTAGGTTCTATTATTTGTTCTTGAACATGAAAAGTAAATGGTTCATCCCAAACTTTTTTCTTGGATGTACTAGCTAGACCATCTTTATAAAAAATTGTCGGTCTCTTTTCTTTATAAGGAAAAAATATTCTCAAAAAATTCAACGTATATAGATTCCATAATAGTATTAACATGAATTTCATTCACTTCAGATTTAAATACTAAAAATCTATATGCAGCACTTGCATTAGCAAAACTATAAAAACGCAATCAATTGTTTTTGGACCTAACTTAGTTTTTTTAGGCAAAGAAACAAGAAATTTTGCTAGACAACCCCATACTCTGTTCATTTTATATGATGGTACTCTTCTTTTTCATAATTCAAAGGTGATTTATCAGATTTTTTTGAAAGGAATTCTATTTAAAATAAAATTTGCAGAAAGTAAAGCTTCACCCCACAAATTGTGTGTAAGCCCTGAACTATTAAACATGAAATTAATCATATCTTTCAATGTTCTATTTTTCCTTTTGCTATACCATTTTGCTGTGGTGTAAAAGTTGCTGTTGCTTTATGTATAATTCCATGTGAGGTACAAATATCAGCGAATTCAGTGTCCTCATGTTCTCCTCCTCTATCGGATCTTAATATTTTAATTTTCTTTACTTAGTAATTTTATGTTTCCTTTTATATGTCTTAAACATGCTCAAAGCTTCATCTTTTCTATATATTAAATACACATAGAAATACTTACTACAATGATCTTTGATAAAGTGATTTTTACCACCACATGTAGGTAAAGTTCACATAGAAAACTATGAATTAAACCTAGTAATTTATTTGATCTCTCTTGAACTTTTTTAAAACTTTATCTAATTAACTTTGATTCAGTAAAAATTTCACATTTATTATGAGTATCAAAATTGAACTTATGCAACATATTTAAATTCCTCATTCTAGAAATGTATCTATTATTAACATGGCCTAACTAAGCATGCCATAAACTAAATGAATCAAACATATAAGCATAAACAAATTTATTATTATTAAATGAATTGGCAACAATTACATTGTATTTAAACAGATCATCAACAAAGTAGCCCTTTCCCACATATAGTCCTCCCTTAGTAAGAATAAATTTGTCAGACTCAAACACAAGTTTAAAACCTTTCCTACTAAGAATAGTTCCAAAAACTAGATTTTTTCTAATTTCAGGAGCATACAAAACATTAGTAAGACTTACAATTTTCCATAAGTAAATTTCAGCATCACATTCCCTTTCCTTTCTACTTTTGATGTAGAAGAATTTTCCATGTAAAGCTTTTCCTCATCATTAATTTGTTTGTATTCATAAAACAAACTTTTATCACCACATATATACTTTGTTGCTCCTTTGTCAATCCACTAGCCTTTCATATCTAAAATCATATTAGCTTTAGACACAACAACAACCAAACTATTATCAACCTCATTAATGTAGGCTTGATTAGGATGTGTATTGGTTTGGTCCTTCCGATGTCAATAATCTTGAGCCTTGTGTCCAGCCTTTCCACAAACCCAGTAACTTCCTTTTATTTTCTTGAAGTATTTTCCTTTAGGTGCCATGGCTTTGTTTGGCTTGAACTTGGACTTTCTTCCTTTAAAGTTCTGGATTTTAAGTTTTGTTATGGTCACACTCTCAATGACATTTACTCTCATGCCATCAACACTGTTTTATTTTCTATGATCTTATTCAACTTGAAGCCTCATGATCAAATCGTCCATTGTCATTTCACGACGCTTGTGCTTCAAGTATATATTGAAATCATTCCATGATGATGGAAGCTTCTCTACAATCGTTCCTACCTGAAATTGCTCATTAAAAAAATAACATTTAGCATGTAATTCATAGATTGTTACTTGAAGTTCTTCAACTTGCTTCACAACAGCTTTTGAATCAACCATATGTACTTGAGAAATTTTCCAATTACAAACTTTTTGGCTCCAACATCTTCAATTTTGTATTTCTTCTCAAGCATCTCCCACACTTCCTTTATAGTCTTCTATGATGAATAAATATTATATAAGGTATTCTCTAAACGATTCAAAATGTAATTTATGCATAGGAAATCAGATTGTTTCCAAGACTCAATGGTCATCAACGACTGCTTTGAAGGGGGTCACCATTTTCTTTGGAACTTCTTCTCATACTTCATTTGCCAAATTCATGGTCATTAAATAGAACAACTTCTTTTGTTGCCATTTTTTAAAGTCAATTCCATTGAACTTCTAAGGTTTCTCATCAAAAGGATTCTTGGAGAAATTCATTGTGTTTGCCACATTATTTGCAACAGTGTTTGCAACTATGCTTGTCGCAATACTTGTTTGCTTCTCCATAGTAGTTGTTTGTGTATTCTCCATTTATTAAATTCTGTCTTAAGATTGTTGAAATTGCAAGACTCAATCTTTTTCTTCTTCAAAAAACAAGTTTTGTATATTTTCAATCAGGCGACTGACATGTCTCTTGCATGTAAGTCAGCGCCAAATCAAGTGCTTGATATGTCTCTTTCACATGTGATTTTCACAGAGAGTTTCAAGCACAAAATCAAGCGCCAAGATAGATGCCTATTATGTGGCATTTATGTCCAACAATCATATTTTTTGAACATATTTAAAAAAAAAAAATTGCAACCCTTGTACATCAACAGAAGAGTATATGAGTTTAGAAAGGTTGCAAACCTTTCTGAAACATTGCTAAACTCTTTATAAATACTCTAGAAACATTTTTTGAATGCTTCAATTGAATTTAAGCATTTATATATACATTCATACATATCCATATATACAAATAGAAGGAATATATTGCTCTTTGTGTGGGTTAAAGTATGATGTGCAAAAACTTTACCATTAAGATTGTTTTATCCTGGAAGCAGACATCTAAAGAACTTCAAGCATATGGGAAGGGGTGAAAATTTTGTCTTAAGGACATTGCAATTGCAAGACTCATTCTTCTTTTCTCTTTCAGAAAACATGTTTTGTTTTATTTTCACTGTGGTATTCAATTGATTGTGTTAAACATGTTTTCTTACTTAAACTGGATTATTATCAGTCTGCATGTATCTTCAACATGAACCTATAAAAAAAGTTTCAATTTTTAGCAGAAACTCAACATGGAATGATACCTTAAGGAAGAATTCAACAATAGAGGAGCAATTTAAAAATTAAAGAGAAATAAGAAGGAAATGAAGTTTGATCCAGTGACTCGGTAATGCCCAAAAATGAAATTTATATAGAACTATTTCTTTCTCGGTAATGCTTCAATAAAATGTGATTTTATTGTATTTATTATTATATATATATGTATATTGTTTTTGGTATGAAGAAATAGAGAAGCAAAGTGAAAAAGAGAGATATAGAGAAAGAAAGAGAGAGGCAGCTAGAAGAAGTCATTGAAGAAGACAATGACACATGAATTTTTAAAGATGTAATGGGTAAACAATGATAGTAAAGATAATTATGTTATAAACTAACAAATATTAATAAGAATACAATATAGATATAATGAACACAATATAGGAGATGATATATAAAATGTAGGGATAATTCTATTCACTTGTATATTCTATTACAGCATTCATGGCCTCTATCTATAGGCATTCACATAGTATAAATTACAAATAACATTAACGTATAATGATGAAGAATCAATGGTATAGCTTAAAAATGTTACACCATGAATATACATAATTGTGGAAGTTACAAAGAGGTTGGGGCATGGTGGCATCCACATCTATACTTATAATACTTTTCCTTGGATGTCCACCATATATTGAATATGTCTCATTTAAACTTTGCTAGAAAAACCTAATGGGACAAAACCATAGCGAAGGAAAAAAAGTACAATATTCATATATATGATACTATGCAAGTCGATCTGCCTTGTTAAAATCTTGTAAGGAAAATCCAGTGAGACAAAAATTTATTGAAGGAAAAAGAGTACAGTCAATGTATTTCTTCCTTGATTGTGGCACTTCTGGTGCTTATGGATATTTAATTTTCTCTTTAAACCTTCCAAGGAAAACCCAATGGGAAAAAAAACCTTGTCAAAGAAAAAAAAAAGTATAATTTATGCAAGCACTATACTGATGTAGCATTGTTGGTTCTTATCCATGATAAACTGTTTACATATTACCTCGTTAAAACCTTACCGAAAATCCAATGGGATAAAACTTTTGTGAAGAAAAAAGAGTACAATATATATATTGATGGTATGCATATGCTCCCCCTCATGTCGACATAAATGAAACTAGCATATACAATCTTTAAGTCAACATATTCTAAATGCTTAGTAAATAAATATTTAATATAATCTCCTTGAATATGAGAAAATGCAATTTTCATTGAATTAATGCAGTGTTGTGAAAAACTTCTATCTCAAAATTATCATGCATATGAGTTTTCCTTTAAGAAAACTCTCTCTTTTACACAAAAAATTCTAACGCACTTTAAGTGTTCTTCATTTATAGTTGTAATAGCAAATTGACCTAAAAGGACATCTTTTCATTTTGGAATATTTGCAACTAATAAAATTTCTCACTAGCAATTGAGACAATATAATATATTTCAAATTTCGGCTTTCTCTCCCTAATAGTGGAAAAATTGTTTCATTAAACTCTCTAGAAGTTATAATATATTGTAGTAGTAGTAATCAGAATGATTTACTTGAAGAGCTTAGAGAGTAGGCATCCCAACTAAGTTGTCACGCCTCTCACTCAAAGCTGAACAAGCAACCTTTATTAAAAATAAGAAAAAGTAATAACCAAATCCGAATATCACAATAAAAGAAGCAAACCGAAAATAACCACTAAAATGAAACCTAAATTATACATGCAAAACCAGTCTAAACAAATCTATAAGCTTCCTGACTAGACAAATCCTCATGATAAGTTGATGCACGGAAAGGAGAAATAGATGACCACCAAGCTGCCTGTGAAATCCCCAAAGCATGCTTTGAAAGAACATATGCCACTCTATTACATTCTCTGTAAATATTCAACACTTGAAACTGAATACTAGCAATAAAATCCAAGCATAAAGACCAGCATGATTGAAATTTCCAAGGAACCTTGTCAGAACGAGTTGTTAAAAGGCTTACCACATAAATAAAATCATTTCCCAACCAAATATGATGCCAAGCTCTAACTTTTTCACATTCCACTAGATGCATAAAAGCTAGTAGATCCTCTTCAAAGACACAAAGATCACCAAACGGCATTGCAAAAAAACCTGTGACAAAACCTCTACAATTTCTAAAAACCCCCCATCATCCTGCTAAACCCGGGATACCCAAAACTACCCCATCTGTGTTTACTTTAATCCAATTTGGCCGTGGAAAAACCCAACGAACCAAAATTATTTTCAGAGCCTTGGGGAAAAAAGATTCCACACCAAGCCGATAAGCAATAACCAAATTCTAAGCAGAATTACACACTTTACTTGTTTGCTTTAATTTTGCAAATTTAATTGCACCCGATATAAATGAAAAAGCCTTTGAAACCGGAATAAAAACCCCTGCATGCAAAAGTCGATTTCTTGCAAACCATATCATATTAAAACCAGAAACAACCCAGCAATCCACAAATTTAAAATCTGAGGATTCCACTTCATACTATAAGCTACCATAAACAAATCTAAGATTGTACCCAAAGTACACTCCTTTGTTTCAAACATGTTACCAAGGTAGTCCCATATGGCTGAAGCATAATCACAATGCAGAAAAGGATGATCTAGATCCTCCCTCGCAGCTTTACATAGATAACACCGGGAAACTAAAGTAATACCTTTCATCCTCAAAGTATAATCAATTGGAAGACATTGTAAAAACAAACACTAGCAAAAAATACTCCGGGAAAAGGGAATAAAAGGTTTCCAAAGATATCATTCCCAACCAATAGCTACCGAAGAAGAATGGAAATGAGAATACACATCCTTGCAAACAACATTCCCAATTTCTGAATATTTCCAAACTAAATGATCAAGCTCCTAGGTATACACTTTAATTTCCTCAATTTTTCTAGCCACCTCAGGAAAATGCTCTTTGAATTCCACCAGCAATAACCAATTTCTTTCATTATCCAAGAATTGGCACATAGTTATATTTGGATCCCAGACAAAGTCACTCAAATGAAGAATAGAAATAAGAGGTTGTCCTAACCAATTATCAATCCAAAATTTAACCTTGGAATGTCGTCCAATGAGCCATACACTCTTAGAGTACAAATCTGCCATAATCGGTCTTACGGAGGCCCAAATTAAAGATTTAGATAAAAACGAGTTTGAAACTTACTGTGACGACCAGGATCCGGAGCCAAGGTAAGTGTGGGCGGGTGTAGGGGGGCACTGGCAGGCTACCTTACTGGCAGAGATTGGTGTCCAATCCCACATCGCCCGGGTGTGGAAGGGGTCATGTGGTAATGGTTCAAATGTAAAGTGAGCACTCTCTTAAAAACCAAGGCCTTTTCAGAGCGTTTGGCTTCAGAGTTGGAAGAACCTTGGGGTTAAGCGTGCTCCAGTGGGAGCATTCCTAGGATGGGTGACCACCTGGGAAGTCTGACCAAAAACTCCATACCGTCTGAAGTGCGGTGGCTAAATTGGAGACAATATTGGTTGGAGAGAGAGTGTGGTGTTACAAATGGTATCAGAGCCTGTACCCGGCCGGAAATGTGCCAGCGAGGACGCTGGGCCCCAAAGGGGGTGGATTGTGACGACCAGGATCCGGAGCCAAGGTAAGTGTAGGCGGGTGTAGGGGGGCACTGGCAGGCTACCTTACTGGCAGAGATTGGATCCAAGAGCCAGGGTAAGTGTGGGCGGGTGTAGGGGGCACTGGCAGGCTACCTTACTGGCAGAGATTGGTGTCCAATCCCACATCTTCCAGGTGTGGAAGGGGTCATGTGGTAATGGTTCAAATGTAAAGTGAGCACTCTCTTAAAAACCAAGGCC
This sequence comes from Ochetophila trinervis, assembly GCA_003254975.1. NCBI lineage: Eukaryota > Viridiplantae > Streptophyta > Magnoliopsida > Rosales > Rhamnaceae > Ochetophila > Ochetophila trinervis. The sequence continues at coordinate 151,934 of QANX01007102.1, read as the reverse complement.
TTTTTAGAGCGTTTGGCTTCAGAGTTGGAAGAGTGTCAAAGGCCTTTTTAGAGCACTCTCTGGGGTTAAGCGTGCTCCAGTGGGAGCATTCCTATGATGGGTGACCACCTGGGAAGTCTGACCAAAAACTCCATACAGTCTGAAGTGCGGTGGCTAAATTGGAGACAATATTGGTTGGAGAGAGAGTGTGGTGTTACACTTACCTTTCAACCTAGCTTGTATAAAGTTAAACTCAAGAAAAATTTGTCAAAATTTTGCAAGCTAGAGAGCTTAACAACGTGAAATTGAAAAGCTTCAAATTCTTCATATCCAAACCTCCCAGCTTCAACGGTTTACAACATTGAACCCAAGAAACATGTAATTCCAAAGAATCATTAATAGATCATGTCCAAATGAAAGTACGAATGGCTTTCTACGTATAATTCAAAAGCTCTCCTAGCCACTTGTAAATCATGAAAGAGTGAACAAAAGATGAAACTATGACTGAATTAACCAAACAGACTCGTATGGTATAAGACAAAACCCGACCAGCCCACGCATCAAAATAATCTAATATTTTATCTGCAATGGGCTTAAGATGTGAAACCTTAGGCTAACCTGTAAACAAAAGCACCCCCAAATACAAATAAGGCAAAAAACCATGCTTCATTTCAATCTCTTGCACCATATGAGACTGTCTAGAAGCTGATATATGCTTACTAAAAAAGATGTGAGACTTTTCCCAATTTACCATGCTACCATAAATCTGAAAAACCTCCACAACCTTTCTAATATTGGCTGAAGAACCTCTACAGAATAGAATAATATCATCGGCATACAAAAACTAAGAAAGAGCAGCAACACCATGGGTAGCCGAAATAGGAATCAACTCCTAATGCTTAACCTTATGCAACAAAAGACAGCTTAGAAAATCCTTTGCAATGTAAAATAACAAAGCTGAAAATGGATCACCTTGTCTAACACCCCTTGTGCACAAAAAAATAGCAACAAGAGACCCAATTATAAGCACTGAAATTCTAGCAGAGGACAAAATGTTATAAATCTAAGCACAAAAAATATCAGAAAACCCAAATGCCTTAAGAAACTGCCACAAAAAAAATTCCAATTTAAAGTGTCAAAGGCCTTTCGAATGTCTATCTTCATAGCTATGTTACCTCCAAAGCATTTCTAGTCCAGTAAATTCACACATTCTGAAGCTTTTGCAATACAATTCTGAATGTAACGACCTTTGATAAACCCAAACTGATTTGAAGAAACCACCTTATGAGCAATGACAGCTAGCCGATTAGCTAGAATCTTAGTGATGACCTTGACGAAAAAATTGTTAAGCATAATAGGTCGAAATTGATCAATAGTAGCTGCATCTTTCATCTTCATAATTAACACCATAAAATTTGAGTTCAAACCTGGAGCAAGCCGACCATGCCGGAAGAAAAACTGTATATCCCCACAGGCATCTTCTCCCACAACCTTCTAGCAGTGTTGAAAGAACAAACCATAAAATCTATCTGGACCAGGAGCACTCGAAGCATCCAACTCAAACATAGCAGATCTAACCTCCTCCAAAATGGGAATTGCACATAAACATGAATTATCCTCTTCCATCACCAGATCAAGAATAATTTGATTTATAAAACCCGCATCCAAAAGCCCACCTACTTGATGAGAAATATATTCTCATAAAAAGAAACCATATGATCTCTATTTTGCCGCTGATCCTGAATAATCACCCCATCAATCAACATAGAAGCCAATGGTTTGTTAATCTTCCTTAATTTCATCAACATGTGAAAATAAGCTAAATTTCTATCTCCAAAATCCATCCATTTAATACGAAATTTCTCCTTTAAAAGCATCTCATCTCGTTGTAATGCCAAATCCAAAGCCAATTGAGCATACACTTCCTCCTAAAGCAAAAGATCTGAAACCCCCTGAGACCCAATCTGTGTCTGAATCGAAAGTAAATTCTCTTGAGCCTCTAGAATCCTAGTATCCACCGAGCCAAAAGTAACCAGATTCTAGATTTTAAGATGCTGCTTAATAGACTTCAACTTAGCCATAACCACCGACATGGGATCACCAAAACCGGGACAACTCCAATCCTTACTGACGACCTCCATAAAACCCAAATGGGCCGTCCACATAGACAAGAAATGGAAAGGCCTAGGACCCAAAAGCTGCTTCTTCAACAAATTTAAAACCAGAGGATTATGATATGAATGGTGACAAGGCAAAGCATGGCAAACAATCGAATCCCAAAATAATAATAAATACACATAGGTAAATTGGTTTGTTGACATATCATATCATATCATTCTTAAATTACTCATTGAGATGATTCATTTGTCTAATTTATATAGCGCTTTGAGTATATACTTCGAGGTCATGCTTCATGCAATATCACAATCTTTCAGGAATTATCAGAATCTCAAAATCAAATATTCCATATAGAATACAATTCAAATCTTTTAGGAACTAACAAGCTCATAAAATATTGAAATATAATTACAATTAGAATATGTTAGTATATTTTTTCATTGCAAATCTCTTCAGGAAACTTTGTGCCATAGACTAGACTTTGTATATAATAAAAACATATCAACATTTGATATTCATATTTGGGTGCAGTATTTGAGATTTTCAACAAATTAATACAATTCACATGGAATGATTAATTTTTTAATTTTCCAGTAATGTATAGGTAAATTTACAATATCATTGGTTTTCAGATCATAATCATTTTCTTTAATTATTTTATATAACTATTTTGAAAAGAGTGTCAATAATCATCTTCATGATCTCAAATTCTTTAATTTTTCTCTTAAGGAGATTCTCTTAAATAATATCTCTCTTATAGAGCTTTAACCCTTCTCAGGTTTTCTTTTTTGTTTCTCAAGCATATGACTCTTCATGAGGCTTTTTTTAAAATATTCCATGGATTTTCATATGTACATCTTTATTTATGTTTGCAAACTCAAGTTCCTCTTCTAAGAATTTAAACTTTAAAATTTGTTGATTATTCACGCCCCAAGCGCATTACAAAAATAATCAACTATTAGCACACTATCAAATGTTAAATATATGCTTCTAGCATAGTTTTTATAGATAGTATATTCAAATGTATGCTTTTTGCATGAATAATAAATCATATATTGATCAATTATCATATATTAGTGGTGTATGCATTATGATACATATGGATCTCCTAGATCCAATAATTTTTCACCACATGTATTTGCTCTTTTTGAGACTTTAATAAAATAAAATAATATATCAAATTATATAAAATCACATTTATAAAATAAATATTAAATATTAAATCATTAAAGATATTTGATTGTCTCTTTTAGATCTTCATGATCTCATTTCTTAATATTTTGATCTTCAAGATCAATTATTGGCATTCAAATTGCATCATATTTTCATTTGATCATGTAGACAAATTTCTCATTATTATTTCCTTTCATTTTCCCTTTAAGGCTTTACATATTGAAATAAAATACTTTGGATGTACAACAAGTACAAAACCAATAATCTTCCACTCCAATTTCAAACATATTTGCATCCAATTAAATAAGTGTAAATTTTCTCTTTATATCATTATTGTTTCCATTTCTAATTGAGAAGTCTTGCTTTCTTAGCAACAATTGGAGGGAGTATACATGGTTCCCATAAGTTGATTATATCATGATCAACAAGTTAACATCCATTTCAGCAAATGATAAATAATATAATATTCGATAAAAAGAATATTAATATATATTGAGCTATTCTTCAAAGATGCTTCATGATTAGGTGACTATGTTTTAATTGTCATTGAAGTTTGGAATTGAAATTTTTCAAATTTTAATTGTCACTGTGGACAATTGAGTAAAATTATTGTGCTATTCTTTAGAGATGCTTCATAATTAGGTGACTGTGTTTCATATATACCAATGATCATTGATAATTTTACTCAATTGTCCACAATGACAATTAAAATTTGAAAACTTCAATTCCAATATAATCAAATCTCATCGAAATTAAATTTGTCCAATCTTTCATGGATTTTTTTGGACTAATATTATCATCAATTGAGATTGATAAATTTCAACATAATATAATATAAAAGGAAATAACATCCACTTCGAAGGATGATAATAATATAACATCCTCCAATAATATTTTAATTTCTCAATTTGGTGGCCATACTACATAATATCAATGGTCGATAATAATTTTTTTACCCAATTGTTTATAATGGAAATCTTTTATTCCTATATTAAAATATAACCAAAGTCTTTATATCAATTACAATTGTTCAATCCATCAGGGATTGACTATTTTATTGCGCTAATACTATAACCAATTAAATTTGGTATGTTTATCAGCCGGGTTTTATAATAAATCACTATTGCCCATATTAAATAGCAATAAATTTAAGTAAATAAAATAAATTAATTTCAATAGTAAATATAACATTCAATAGTAAATTCTTAAATAAATTGACACTGTAAAGTAAAATTGATAGAGCAAATAATAATAGCCATCAAAGATATAAAATTTATCACAATGCCATCAAATTATTTTGATACAATCAATTAAACTAATAAACCCATAATGACATATAATTAATGTTATACTAAGTTAACTTGTCAAATACCAAAATGATTAAGACAATTAGTGACAACATAAATATTCTAAACGAACTGCTTCAGGCATTTAGAAGATAAAAATATTTCCAAACGGTAAAATTTTAAACCAACGTAATAGAATAAAAGATTAAAACTCAAAATTCCTATGCATCACATCTTCAAGCCACTTAAAGAGATTGTAAATAGCAAGTCTTACAAAGCTAACTGAACATGAAGAAAGAAAAAGAATTTGAGCACCATAACAATCTCTTGATGATGATTAATTTCCATGATTGCCTGAAATAACTGAGCTCAAAATAGTTATGGTTGGTGTTTCAACTCCTTTCACCACATATTAGAACACTTCAGAATTAACGTTTGGCCTTCCTAGACATGTGTTCGACATGCCTTCAAAGCCTAGTCACTTGTTCATGATTCATCGGAACCCTTTTTCATCCTTTATGGCTTGGGCTTTCAGTGGTAGCTCAGAACTTTAGAGTAAGTATGAATGTTTGACACTTTAATCACTCATTCAAAAGGTTTAGTCTCTCTAGGAAAGTCTTAATATATACGCCCTATTATTGCAGACAACTAAGGCTCACCCTCGGAAAACATCCGAGACTACCCTTCAGATGTAAAATAGTATCCATAGTTGAAGCTCAGCATCGGTAAAGGGCCGAGACTATCCTTCGGATGTAAAATAGTATTCACAGTTAGCTCCCCACTCCATGAATTGACATGTGAGTTCATGGAGTTACTTATGCTCAAAATCAAATTTGTGTATCCCTTTTTCCAATTTACAAACCACAACTTCATTACCGTCCACGTGTAAATTGAACATTTTTCAAAAATTTACAATGATTAACCTAGTTTAGTTGCCTCGTTTCCTATGCTAAACCGAAAGGTCATGATTCCCAGCCGTTGATCTCATCATCCTACAATCCAATTACAACTGTTCAATCGTCTATATAATCTTTTCCTTCCTCCTATTTCTCTTATTTTATCACATTTTCCCCTCCACATTCGAACCAATAGAAGATAACTCCATTGTTAAAATCTTTTCTTGGTTTCTTTCCCTTCCAAGCACTTGAAACTTCGTCCATGTTTCGTATCTGCTGCACTTTCTCCGTCCTCGCCTGTGCCCTCTTTTCTTTCTGTCCTCAACAATCTCGAGTTACTTCTCTTTACTTTCCATTTTCTTTTTCTTTTACATTTTCTTTCGAAAGCAAAATCTTTGTTACTCCTCCACTCCTTAAAATCTACAAAAAAATCCAGACAAAAATACATTCTCTTACATCTGATACTTCTGAAAATTCATCCCAAAATTAGATGGAAGAAAACTTGCATTCTTCCATCTCTCCCATAAGTGGTTCTTTAGATGAACCCGACGAACCATCGTATTCAAAAAAATCTACATCTCCCAAACCTTTTGAACCTTCTGCCATCACTTTCATATTCTTCAATCCTTTAAAACCATCCATAGAGATGTTGAATCAGAAAGACATCTCATGGTTGCCTCCACTTCTTCACCTAAGCAGCTTCGGTCCAAAAAACCATCCACCCATCTTAGAAAAGGCCAACCCAAACAAAGCCCTTCTACTTATACTTCGACCATCAATTCTCATTGGGCTTTGCAAAAAGTTCTTAACAAATACCCATACCTCAGAAATGTCATTGTTGACTTTTTGCAACCAAACGAGTGTGTCCTATTTGTCCGAGAGAGATTCCCATCAAACTTAGACTTCGTTTTCCCATTCACCCTTCTATCCAAGAATTTCTATCCCACTTTGACTTAGCTCTGATGCAACTCATGCCAAATTGCTGGAGAATCCTCTTCAGACTTATTGTTCTGTCCGAGGTACACCAATTTATACTCACCCCCAACCTCATTCTTCATTAATACTCCTTCATTAAACAAAATGATGAATCTGGTCGCTTCACCCTCACTCCCCGAAAGGAGAAATTCATCCTCGGCACGACCTCATGCGATAAATGTTGGCAGAACAGGCTTTTCTTCCTTAAAGGAGCCTAGAGGTTCAAAAATGCTGAAGACATTTCCACTCAAACCATTATGTTCATTATTAGGAATAGTTGGAACCTTGAATTTCGTAAGAAAACCGCACTTTCTTCTTGTTTATTTTAACTTATCATTTTCCTAATACTTTGCTTTTCAGATCACCACCTTAACAAAGCTCCAAACTATCTTACTTCAGACAAAAAAAGATCAATATGAATCCTCAGCTAGATTGAAGATCTTAGCCTTAAATCAATCCTAACACCCGAAGCCTTCGACAAAGCGGGTCTTCATTCTGAAAAGGAATTAATCCCGAGAAGTATTCCCATTTCTACTGAATTTGTAGTTTCTAAAATTGATTTCTTTAAATTTTGTACCTTAAAATGCTTCGGACCCAATTCTGATAGTTTGACTCACTTGTGGCCAAACCTTCCTTTAGAACTTGTTGAAGCCATGGAAAAGAAGAGTATTGCTCCAGCCTAGCTCACTGCTGAAGAGTCTCGGAAGAAACTAGAAAAATTAGAGGCCATAAGAGAAAAGAAAAGAAAAACCTTCGAGGCTACTCAAGGCTCTAAGGCAAAAGCTGAACCACCCAAAACGATTACCCAAAAGCCACAGAACTTGGTCTTTACTGAAAAAGGCAAAGCTCCAAAAGCGAGGCCTAAGTCTCTGGACCTCCATGTTCCTAACCCTGAGCCTCCAACAAAGAAAACCAAGAGTTCCTCCACAACCATCCCTGAGGGTCTGAATAAAGTTCAGCTCAGCTACCGTTCTGATATCTCTTTCTACAAATCTCACCAAGGCATGTTCTGATTAATGTCAAAGTCAATCACTCAATATGATGCTAACCTGCACAAAAGATCTTCAAACTCCCTCATAGAAGATGCTGCAATGATGTGTTTCACAATATTGATTCTTTCATTCCTCCTTCTTACAAATTTCCATTGATTCTTTTATTGACTTCATGCTTCATCTTGCAGGCTTGCCAAAATTTAATTTTGGTAGAGAAGAAATAAATAGAAACCTTTAGAGAAGTTGAGATGCTGAGGGTCAAAAAGATTGAGTTTACTACAGAAGGCTTGGCTTTTGGACAAGATCAAAGAATTGGACAAGTACGCCTGCAGACTACATAAATCTCTTCAAGAGACCCATGATGCTTTCCAAAATATTCAAAGCCTAATCATCGAACAGGATGCCGAGCTGAAAGAATCAGCCAAGACCATCATGGGGTTTGAATCCCAAAAGCTCACATGGGAAGAAGAAAAAAAGAATTGGCTTGGACAACTCAACGCCCTTGAAGCCAAACTGGAGAAAGTTCTCAATAAGGGGGGAGCAATGTGAGAAGTTTGAAAATCTTCTTTAGAAAGAAAAACTGAAATGCCAAAAGTTGATCAAGAGAAATTCCTGGGTTTACACAGCCCGAGCGTACCATGATGCTAAGGTAAAGCAATTTACCTTTGGCACTCAACTCTCCGAACCCAACGACAAGGAAAGAAAATAATTCCAAATGGATGATATCTCCTCTGACATAAGTGTAAATTCTAAGGACAAAGATGATGAAGCATGTAGTCTTTTTCAAGCCGAAACTTCAGCTCAGCCCTAACTCCTCAGAAATGACCCTCGTCCTACTGCTGATCTAAACCCTCAAGTTATAGCTTCCGAGCCAAGCCATATTGTAATAGACATTTAACTTTTATGTTCCACGTATCTTCCTGGCTTGGTGCCACATCAATGAAAGAACTTCTATTTGCATTGTCATCTTAATATTAATTTAACCTGATGTAGCTTTGGAAAGCAGGCTCTCTTGAGTTAATTCTAATAGTTAGAATATGAACTCAAATTAATAATTGAAACACTTTGTTTTAGAAATTTTCCCAATTGTTAGGGATGACCTGGCCCGTGCATTGGGCAATAAAGTCCACAAGAGCTTATTCCCAATAGTTTGGGTAATAATAAACTCGTTAGTTTGAGTTGAGCCGTTTGAGGCTTTAGACCTATTGTATTAGGTCGTAGAGTTCGAAATACTTCATGCAATACAAATGCGAAGAAAAATTGCTTGAGATAAATTTCTTCTTTAAATTGCAAAAAGATAAATTTCCGAAGACAAAAGATAAAAATTCTGCAAAACTTCCATAAATGAATTAGATAATATTACCCGACCCCCTAAAAGCAAAGGCAATTTAAAGAACAAATAACTAACTAAAAAATATATTTGAATGGAAATGTTCTAAATTCTAGCTCCTTGGAACCTCTTCGCCACTTTGATCTTGAAGTCTATACGCTTTAGGCCGAGGTATAGATATGACAAGATAAGGTTCTTCTCAATTTGGTCTGAGCTTCCCAACATTCATCTCTTGTGTATTCTGGAAAACCTTTCTAAGAACGAGATCACCTATTTTGAAATTCCGAGGTTGAACATTAGAATTGTAATATTGTGCTGCCATTTGTTGGTATTGGGCTAATCGTATTGCAGCAGCTTCGAATTTCTCTTCGGACTTTTTCATGGTTTACTTCAACATCTGATCGTTTAACTGTAACAAATCTCCACCTATTCGGATAGTTAACTCGAAAACCTCTGCAGGCAAAACAGCTTCGGTGCCATAAAACCAAGGAAAATAGAGTACAACCCATCGACTCTCTTATTGTTGTTCGATATGCCCATAACACCCTTGATAACTCCTCGGCCCATTTACCTTTAGATTCTTCAAGCCTTTTCTTCAAAGTATTCAATATTGTTTTGTTTGTGGCTTCGGCCTGGCCATTTCCCTGAGGATGGTGAAAAGTTGAATATCGCACGCCTATCTTCCACGTTGCACAAAAGCTCTTAAACTTCTGAATCACAAACTGAGACCCATTATCTGTCATAATAGTTCGAGGCAACCCAAATCTAGTGACAATATTCTTCCAAACAAATGCTACAACATTGAAATCTTTAATATTCGCAGAAGGCTCAGCTTATACACATTTGGAGAAATAATCTGTTGCCACTAAAATTAATTTATTCTGCCCAGGTGCTTGAGATAAAGGTCCAATGATATACATACCCCATTGAATAAAGGGTCATGGACTAGAAACTGATGTCAACTCATTTGAAGGGACATGATCGATTGGAGCAAACTTTTGGCCTTTCTCGTATTCTCAAACATAGCGCTCATAATCTTTCCCTATGGTCGGCCAAAACTAACCTTGCAACATTATCTTTTTTACGAGTGACCTTCCTCTTGAATGATTCCCACAAAATCCCTTGTGATTCTATGCCATCACCTTTAACGTTGAGCTATCTCCGATACATTTCAGCAAAAGTTTTGAAAACGATCGTCGGTATAACTGACCTCCAAAAATGCAATAGAGTGCCGACTTTGACTTCAGCTTCTGAGCCTCAGACTTATCCTTTGAACATACTCCATCCACTATGTAAGCAAGTATCTCTTGAATCCACATGGCATCCTCAATTCAAATTGACCCCAGATGGTAGAATGCTTCTCTCCTCAAGAATAGTAACATGTATCATTCTCTTACCCTAGTACTAACATTTGAAGCCACATTTGCTAATGTGTTAGCATGGCTGTTCTTTGACCTTGACAACTGCTGTAGTTCCACTGCTTCAAATTCTACCATTAACTCTTTCATTTTTTTAAGGTACGAAGACATTGTCATATCTTTAGCTGAATAAGCCCCCTGCACTTGACATACAACCAACTGCAAATCACTAAAAAATTTCACCAAATTTGCTCCCATCTGCTTAACCAAAAGTAATCCATCCAGTAAAGCTTCATACTTAGCTTTGTTATTTTTGACAGAAAACCCAAAAAGCATAGAATGCTCCAGTAAATCACCAACTGGACTTTTCAACAAAATTCTAGCTCCTGAACCTCCGACATTAGATGACCCATCCACATATATTTTCTATTCAATCTTATAACCCTCGGCCTCATTTTATGTTTCCTCCCCTCATGTTGTAAACGGCTACAAAATCTGCTAAAACTTGAGATTTTATGGCAGTATAAGGAATACAACGTACATCATAGGCACTTAACTATGTTGCTTATAAAGCCATTCATCCAGCCAATCAAGTTTATGCATAATCAAACAAAGAGCAAAGGGGATAAGATGTAACTACTTCTATCATATGACTTTGAAAATACAATTTCAACCTTCTTGCTGGAATGACCAAGGAATATAAAAGTTTTTCTAGATATGTGTACTTGGTCTCTGCATCTTGCAATACTTTACTGGCGTAAAAAATCAGATTATGTTCCTTTCCTTCGTTTTGCACTAAGACTAAACTGATTGCATTATTCGAGACCGACAAATACAATTGCAAGACATCCCCTTCATTTGGCTTGACTAAAAGTGGTGGAGACCCGAGGTAATTTTTTAATTCCTTGAATGCGGATTCACAATCATCATTCTACTCGATATTACTTTGATCTTTCAGTACTCTGAAGAAACTGCGGCATCTATCCGAGGATCTCGAGATAAAAAGGACTCAAAGCTTATATCCTCCCATTCAACCTTTGAATATCTTTTTTTCAATGTGGGGACAACATGTCAACAAGTGCTCAGATTTGATCCGGATTTGCCTCAATTCCTCTTTGCGTAACCATATATCCCAAAATTTAGCCTGAAGAATCTGAATGTACACTTTGTTGGATTCAACTTCATTTGATACTACTCCAGGAACTAGAAAGTTAACTTCAGATGCTCTAAATGATCATCGGCCTTTAAGGATTTAACCAGCATGTCATCGATTAAACCTCAATGGTTTTCCCGATTAAATCTTTAAACATTCGTTTGATTAGCCTCTGATACATTGCTCCTACATTTTTAAGTCTAAATGGCATAATCTTGTAACAGTAGGTACCACTCTCTATCATAAAAGAAGTTTTCTCCTGATCTGCTGGATGCATTAAATCTGATTATATCCTGAAAATGCATCTAAAAAACTCATTACCTCATGTCCTGCTATTGCGTCAACTAATTGGTCAATTATTGGAAGAGAAAAAATGTCCTTCAAACAAGTTTCATTTAAATTTGTGAAATCCACGCACACTCAATTTTTTCCATTTTTCTTTTTGACTACCACTATGTTTGCTAGCCATTCTAAATAATGCACTTCTCGGATCATTTTATTTGCTAACAACCTATCCACATCCTTATTGACTACTTGATTTTTCTCAAGAGCAAACCTTATTCTTTTATGCTTCATCAACTTAAAGCTTGGATCCACATTCAACTCATATATAATGATCTGCGGATCAATTTATGGCATGGCACTTGTGTCCCATGCAAAACTGCTCATCTTCTCATTCAAAAATGCTATTAACTCCGACCTCTTTTCCATCATCAATCCATATCCTACTCAGACTGTCTTCTTGGGCTTTTTGGAATCCAGCATCACTTCTTCTATAACATCCATGTCTTTTTGTAAATCTATTGCCATGATCCTAAAGTCTTGTAATTGCTATTTAGTCCCCGAACACTCTGGGGCTTCCTTTACCAAGTCCACATAACAGGTTCGAGCAATTTAATGATCCCTTCACACCATTTCAACTATATCATTCTTTGGAAACTTTAACATCTTATGTAAACATGATGTCATAGCTTCCATATGATGAATCCACGGCCTCCCCAAAATTGCATTGTAGGCCGACTCATTGTCCACCACCATCATAGTGCAAACAAATGTTTTCTTCCTTAAAGTTATTGGCATTATAATATTTCCGATAACCGAGCTCCTGGTACCATTAAAAGCTTTGAATCAATGATTCGTCATACTTCATTCTCTGCAAAGTTGCCAAGAAAAGTACTTCCACCGAACTGCCCTTATTAATCAAGACTTGTTTGACTAGGAAAATCGCGATATGGACTTGGATGACTAGAGCATCATCATGTGGAAAATGCAAACCTCGTCTATCTTCTTCGGAAAAAAGAATTTAAGGGACTCCTGACTTTTTAAAATTTGCTAATGACAACGATGACACTTCAACCAATTGCACGTGTCACTTTTTTACTGCCATCGTTTCTCTTCCACTTGCCTTGCCCAATTAATACAATTAACTCTTTGTCATTCACTCTAAGTTCTTCCTCTGACTTGTTTTCTCGGATCCCGAAGCTTGTCACAAGACCCTTTGGTCCTACCAGAACTGCTGTCAACGAGCCCTATCCCACAATTGAAGTTAATAAGAACTCCTGCAAATATCTCATCTGAACTTAGGTTTTAACCTCAGCTCTAAAAGATCTACACTCCTTGGTTTCATGCCCGTACTCCCTATGAAAAGCACAAAACTTCCCCAAATGTTGTGCGTTCGGATCGTCAAACAACTTCCGAGGCCACCTCACATAACCCTTTTCTTTTAATTGTCTTACAACATCATCAGCAGGAAGACTAAAAGGATACTGCCAGTCCTATGCTCTCAAAAAACTACCATGCTTCGGAAATTATTGTTGTACAATTTTGCCAGAAGCAAAATTAGATCTTCTATCAACTAGAGCCTTTCTTTACTTAAATCTCCATCCACCCTCATTAGCTATTGAATGTATCATGGACTCACACCTCAAATCTTTCCCTTTCTCTCGTCCATCCTTATCACGGACTCACACCTCAAATCTCTCCCTTTCTCTTGTCCATCCTTTTTTAACTTTTCCTCCACTTTAATGTATTTGGTAGCCCGTTTAATCGTATGCGCTAATGTATCATGATTATTTTTAACCAGTGAATAAAATATCATCCCATTTTTCATCAAACCTTTCTGAAATGCCTCAACAGCTACAGAGTCATTACAACCTGGGATCCCAATTGCTTTTTTGTTAAAATGCTGAGTGTAACTTTTCAAACTTTCTTTTCTTCTTTGGACAACAGAAAACAGAAAATTCACCTACTTTTTGAAATGAATGCTTGTAGCAAATTGAGCTTTGAAACTCATAGCCATCTCTCAAAAAGATCGTATGAACCAGACTAAAGGCTATGATACCAAGTCAACACTAGCCCAATCAAACTCATCGAGAAAAGTTTACATAGCATTGCCTCCAATTTATTACTCAGAATCCCAAGAGTCATCATTGCATCATGATACCTCACAATATGATCTTTTGGATCAGTAGTTCCATCGAATAAACGAATGATGGGAAACTTACTCTAGAAGGTGGTGAAACTTCCATTATTTGTTTTGCAAAGGGTGTTTGCACCATATTTGTCAACCATTCATCATCTTCACTCTAATGACTTCGTTTTTGTCTTCTTAACTTGTCTCGGACTGCTTCAGCTATATCATCTACAATCTTTCTCTTTTTGTCACCTTTTAACTTAGAAACTGTCTTTGGATCAACCTGTGGAACTGAAATTACATGTGTTAGATTTCCTTGACGTTGCATGAGGCTGAGCGAAGGGAATTGTTGTTGTCTCTCCACCCCTTGACGTGGATTCGGAAACTCCACAATTCTTAGTTGATTCATTGAATTCACAATTGGTTCCACTTCTGCTTGTTGTTCATTTCGGGAAAGGTATAATTTTCTGTCACCTCCTTTTTCCGTTCAATCTTTCATGAAAAAGAATAAAGTTACAGCATCTGTGTAGTACCTGCCAAAGACACTCCGACTGATAGGACCCGCACTACCCAAGTCCTGCCTGCAGGACTTAATCACTCTGATTAAGTCCCTAAGCAGTCAACAACCACATAATTAACAATTCCACAACCCAAACTCCTAAATGCCAGAAATTTTAATAGAAATTTCGGCAGAGTTTGGTCTATATTTGGAACATTCCCCAAATTTTGGCATGTCCAAATCAATAATTCTACAATATTTTAGTTCACCATCTCTACCATAATTCAGTAAACTCACAGCAATATATATCCATATACAGAATCTCCATAATATAATTATAAAATTTGTATTACAGTATATAATTCTATCATACTACCGTTTAATACACAACTAGGCAGTAAACTAGTACAATCTAATTTCACTACTACTACCTCTAACTCGTTGCTCCGGTGCTTACTAATAATAGTAGCAAAGCTAAGAATCCAAGAACCTACCTGAAATATTTTTAGAATTTAAAGGTGGAGTGAGTATTTGCATACTTAGTGAGTAGAAACTAAATAGAAAAATAATATTTTTTTTCCATACATGACATATATATAAAAATTGGTTTATGCATACAATCTCTTTTGAATGTAGTTCATCTTCCAAATTTCCAAATTTCAAAATATTCATATATTTATATATATATATATTTAACATAATTAATATATCTGTTTATGTCAAAATGTCTTGAAATATTAAAACAGCACACACAAGCAATGAACCACAATATATGAGGGACATTCAGTGAAAAGCCACAGAACATATATATGAACACATCATATATATATCGGGCGGGTAAGCTAACTATTAAATCTCCAGTGAAAAGCCACAGACATATATGTGAACAAATCATCATATACCGAGTGGGTAATAACATTTTTCTGTGAAAACCATTGTCCCTTCATATATTCACACACATATATGCAATTCATAATCTCAGCTTGGCGGCATAAACCATCGCACAAGTATAAATAATATGGCGGTATAAACCATCGCCCAAGTATAAATAATCTCCCTACTTCGCGGCATAATCATCGCCCAAGTAGTCACCAACCTTGTTAAACCCTACTCGGTGGCATACTCATCACCCAAGTAGTTACTAACATACATATCATGCATTTATGAATTCACACAAAATAATCACATTCATAAATATTTACTATAAATACATAATTAAAGCATTCTTTTAAACAAATGTATAAATATGTATGTATTTATTCCAAAGGAAATAACAAGGTAATATATATATATATATCAATCTATATATATATATATATACTTGTAAAACTTATTTAATCACAAAATATATTTCTTAATCATATAATCTTTGAATATATTTACAAACCATAAAATATATGTATATATTCATGCATTTACATATATATATATATATATATATTTATATATATGTGTTCCCACTCATAGAAATGCCGCGTTGACGTCTATCCACAATTAGTTGCTCTTTGCCGTTCAACCGGAGTAGTTCATTCTTCTAGTAATACAATAAAATAATATTACCAAATATAAAGTAAAACCCCCTTTTTATTACCTATTTTCAAACTTATGCAATTTTTCTCCTAATAACATAGATTTATTAATTATATTTTTACCCAAATGATTTTTAGAAGTTAATACCTAAATTTTTATTCTTAACTTTCATCACAATTAAATTTCCAACTAAATTTATATCATCATCCACTTAAATTTTCCAATTAAAATTACTAACTCTCAACCAAATATATAATCAACCTTCACAATTCCTCTAAAATCTTAATTATAATCTATTACATTAACTACAATCACAATTCATAATCTATCACCATAATTTGATCAAAACACATTCCAAAAACTCACAAATTTTCCTAAATTTTCATTCTCCAGCTCTATACTACAATGCTTATCATTGTACAATGTAATTAAGCATAGGAAACATGATTTACTTTCAATTGGAGCCAAAATTTTAACAATTTCTCTAGAAATCTGAAAATCTCCTTTGTGTCCTTTTTGTCAAATCTCTAACCTATCTCACTAATCTTCAATTCCAACACTTGGGTTTTGTAAAGGAGTGAGAAAGGAAGCTTTTGGTACAAAGATTCCGGTGAGAGGTGGCCGGAATTTCTCAATTTTCGGTGAGAAGGAAATTCGGTTAGACCCCCAAAAGTCACACCTAGAGTGGCTTTTGGTTAAAACAAACATTACCAAAGTGTTTAAAAGGCCCTAAAATCTATGGGTAACTTATTTCTAAGGTTAATTTGGAAGAGATTGAAGAAATTGAAAATTTTTCTCTCAAAGCTTCACCGGTAACAAAATGGGAAAAAAAAAAACCAGTGCTGCGCGAGGAAAAAGGCTGGAGGCCTTAATTCCAATTTTTGCCCCAAATTCCAATTTTTCCCTTCACACAATAACACATAACCATTTAATTACAAAGACAAAATGGTCATTTGATATTTTTATTTTATTTTATTTTATTTTCTCATTTTTATTTATTTTTATTTTTACTTTCACTTTCTCTTCTTTTTACCATAACTATATTTAAAACACTAATTCACAAATTTTAATTCTATTTATATTAAACTTTAAAACTACCAATATTATTTTACTAATAATTATTTTTCTTATTCCACCATTAGTGTTATTAATTCAATTATTAAATATAATTAACTCTAATTACTTTGCTAATCACTACTTAAGTTTTAGGATGTTACACCGATGCTCAAGTTAGCACTCAAAAGAAGAAAAAGTATTTTGCAATAAAATTCTTGTATGTCTACTTTTCAGTTCTCACCTCTTACTTATATCTTTGATATTTTTCTGTGCCTTTATGAGTTTATAATTGTCCAATGAATGCACTTGATAATGATAAATTCTCATGATTGCCTGAATTAACTGAGCTTGGAATAGTTATGGTTGGCATTTCACATCTTTTCAGCACGTGTTAGAACACTTCAGAATTAATGTTTAAACTTCCTAGGCATATGTTCAACATGCCTCCGAAGCATAGTAACATGTTCATGATGCCTAGGAACCCTTTTTCATCCCTTAATGACTTGGGCTTTCAGTGGTATTCTTCGAACTTTAGAGTAAATACGAATGTTCGACACTTTAATTACTCCATCGGAAGGTTTAGTCTCCCTCGGAAAGTCTTAATACCTCTGCCCTACCATCGCATACAATTAAGGATCACCCTCGAAAAACATCCAAAACTACATTTCAAATATAAAATAGTATCCACAGTTGAAACTCAGCCTCAGAAAAGGTCCAAGACTATCCTTCAAATAGAAAATAGTATTCACAATATTATTCCTTTTATTACAAAAGTAGAGATAATGTTATCACAAAGAGTAACTTATGAGCATATTCGTTGTTATCCTCAAAAACATGAGGAACTTGTTTTGTATTGGTAATAATACACAACCAAAAATAAAATCTTAACTCAAACAAAATGGTAAATCAAAAACCAATAATAAATCTGGCATAAAAATTAACAATGATAACAATATGCATATTCTTGTTGTATATATGTATATATCCTATAGGTAAAGCATATACGTTCTGCTTTTAACCAAAACACAAAAATTATATATAGCAATTGTATGTATCAAATGCCAAAAAAGTATTTATACACTACTACAAAATAGGGTCATAGACGACGGTTAAAATCCGTCGTCTTACGTGTTTAGACGACGGACACGAAACCGTCGTCTAATTAGGCGTCGTCAATGCTCAAAACAATTCGACGACGGTTACAAACCGTCGTCTATGTTTAAATATCAACGACGGTTTTTACTATGAACCGTCGTCAATAATAACACAAAGACGACGGTTCATAAGAGGAACCATCGTCAATAATAAACACAAAAGACGACGGTTCCTCTTATGAACCGTCGTC
>QANX01007102.1:110644-132687 GCA_003254975.1 Ochetophila trinervis | reverse complement strand
AAAAAAAAACCAACTAATAACATATATTCGGGATAAAAATTTACAAAAACATATTTTTGGGTTTCAAATGAAGCAAACATATTTTCGAGCTTGAAATGAAGCAAAGTGTACAAAAATATTGTGCTTGAAGATTTGAACATAAAATACGGGTGAGCATTACTTACCTGCTGTTGAATATGCTGTAGTCCCGTTGAAATGAACCAAGCGGCGGAGAGAAGGCAGCGGCGGCAATAGCTTCGGGTGTTTAAGGTTTCTGGAGTTGGGGAAAAATGGAAGAGAAGGGGCCGTCTAAGGAAGAAAACACGGGGCAAAACGGCACCGTTTTAGTTATTGACGACGGTTCCTAGCTAGAAACCGTCGTCTTTAATGTATAGACGACGGTTCCTAGGTATGAACCGTCGTCAATAACTTTTACTATTGACGACGGTTCCTAGATAGGAACTGTCGTCTATAGTAATTGTATAGACGACGGTTCCTACCTAGGAACCTTCGTCAATACACTTTTATCTATAGACGACGGTTCCTAGGTAGGAACCGTCGTCTATAGTACTTGTAAACGTAGGAACCGTCGTCAATAGTAATTGTATAGACGACGGTTCCTACCTAGGAACCTTCGTNTCTCTTCTCTTCCTTGGATAATGTGTAACATGCAGGTGGTAGATATGCCCTTCTCTCTTCAACAACAGGAGCCAAATTACTTCTTATGCCCATTTCGACCAAATCAAGCCGAGC
This sequence comes from Ochetophila trinervis, assembly GCA_003254975.1. Lineage (NCBI taxonomy): Eukaryota > Viridiplantae > Streptophyta > Magnoliopsida > Rosales > Rhamnaceae > Ochetophila > Ochetophila trinervis. Next base: position 131,955 of record QANX01007102.1, on the reverse strand, counting down.
ATTAAGTCCATCTTTAGTTTTTCCAGTAATGTTAAGCAATGTGCCGACAATGCTCTCACATACATTTTTTTCAATATGCATGACATCTAAGTTATGCCTCACATACAATGACTTCCAATAGTCAAGCTCAAAAAATATAGACTTCTTCTTCCAGCAATCTCGATCAGCAGTAGACTTTTTTCTCTTATTACCACTATCAAATGACTTAGACTCAAGTTTTCGAAGTATATCTTCTCCCGTCATAGGTAAAGAAGTTGGACGAAACTCCTGAAATCCATTGAAAGACTTCTTTTGCTTTCGAAAATGATGATCACTCGGAAGAAACCTTCTATGTCCGCAATAACTCATTTTTCTACCATTTTTTAAACTTTGAGCACATGTGTTCTCGCTGCAAATAGGACAAGCATTTTGAGAAATTTCAATATTTTCCCCGGGACGGGGTGTTACATTGAGCACATGTGTTCTCGTTGCAAATAGGACAAGCAAAATATCCTTTAGTGGTATGACCAGACAAATTACTATATGCGGGGAAGTCATTTATAGTCCACAATAATATTGCTCGCAAAGTGAAAAATTCCCGCTTACATGCATCCCAAGTTCGCACCCCCTCATCCCACAATTGCTTAAGATCGTCAATCAATGGCTGCAGATAAACATCTATATCGTTGCCAGGCTGCTTCGGTCCAGATATCAACACTGTCAACATTATAAACTTCCGCTTCATACACAACCAGGGTGGAAGATTATATGTAACTGTAAGCACAGGCCAACAACTGTATTGAGAACTCATATGCTTATGCGGGTTAATGCCATCAGCTGCAATTCCAAGCCTTAGGTTTCGACATTCTTTACCAAAATTAGGCCACATACGATCAACTAGCTTCCAAGAGGGTGAATCGGCGGGATGACTTAACTTTCCAACTACGACCTTTCGTTCATTTGCAAGCCACGTCAGATTTTTAGCTGTGTCAACGCTTTGAAACATCCTCTTGAACCATGGAATGGGTGGAAAATACCACATGACTTTATGAGGGACATTTTCACATTTAGTTCCATCGTCAGTTTTCTTCCACCTCGATGCTCCGCATTTAGGACAACTTTCTTGCACTTCATATTCTTTTCGATAAAGAATGCAGTTGTTGCGACATCAATGTATCTTCTCATAATCCATGTCCAATGCTGTTAAAGTCTTTCTCACGTTGTACATAGAATCTGGGAAAACGTTATCGCTTGGTAGCATTTCCCGCAACAACTTTCATATTTCAGAAAAACTTGTGTACGAAAGACCGTATTTCGATTTCAAGTTGTACAACTTTACCAAACTAGATAGTTTAGTAAAGTTCGTACAACCTGGATACAAAGGAGATTCGGCATCCTCCAACAACCTCTTAAATTCACCAGGATTATCCATGAACTTGTCACAAGCATCATTCACCATATCAATATTATTACCCACCACATCGTCATCATCTGTATTTATGTGGGTAAAATGACTTTCATTGTTATTGCTTTTACTAATTCCACTAACTCTAGAACAATCTCCACGATATCCTTCAGACTCTTCCAACTCTTCTCCATGTAAAATCCACTTATGATAATTCGTATCAAACCCCTTAAAATATACATGCCCTTTCACTTCTTCAATAGTGCTAAAAAATAAATTCCCACATTCCATACAAGGACATCGAATTTTACCATCTCTATTTGCACTTTTCTTAGTAAATTCTAAAAACATTTCAAAACCCTTTTGAAATGCATCGGTTCTCCTATCCATCCTTATCCATGATTTGTCCATTTTATCTATTTAAATATCAACTAATTAAAACTAATTTAAACAAGAATGATTTAAAATATAGCAATAAATAATATATTACTAACAATTTAACCAACATTTAATAATTATCAAATCAATAATAGAAAATAAATAGATAACAATAAATAAATAAACAATAAATATAGAGACAACGATAATTACACAACTAATTAATATTAATATTTTACTATATTCTAAAATTAACTACAACAACATAAAATATATAATAAATAACAATACTATATGAGATTATAACATATCAAATATTTAAACAAACTAACAAATTTAATAAATGGAAAACATATATATATATATATCAATGCAAAATTTAAATGTTCATAACCTAATAATTATAAAATAATTTATTCATGAAAATAAAATTATATAACTAATTTAATTTAAATGATAATGCAATAACATAAATATTTAATGTAGTTAATTGCATAAAATTACTTACCTCGATAGTGAATTTTTTTACAAAAATCAACTTCAAGCTTCAATAAATTGATGACTTAGATTTTAAATAAATGCTATTTGAATATTTTTTATCACCACTAAAAGAATTTGAACAAAAATTATGGGAGAAATGAATTTAGTAAATTTGATTGAGAACAAAAATGAAAATATATACGCAAAAAAAATTACAACGGCTATATTTTTTGCAACGACAACTTTTGCAACGGCTATTTTGAACGTTAAAACCGCGTTTCAGAGACTAAACGTAAGAGCACCACGTGGACCAATATACACAAAAGGACGACGGTTAAAAACAAAAGAAAAAAAAGGACAAAAGAGTAATGAAACAAATAATAATTACTCTATGAAATCAACACAATGACAATAGGAAAGTATGAAAATAAGAAACTATGAGAATTGGAAACAAAAATGTTTAGAATAGGAAAGTAAGAAAATAAGAAACTATGAGCATAAGAAACAAATAAAATTGGGAAAGTAGGAAATATGGAATAATAATAAAAAAATAAATCAGAAATCAATTAGGAATGAGTAATTTTCCTAATATTCAAGCAATCAATCTCAATATTCCAACTTTCAATTCTTTTTTTTTTTTTTTTTTTTNTTTTTTTTTTGGTACGATTTTTTTTTTGACGATTTTTTTTTGACGATTTTTTTTTGGTACTCTAAAACACCAAGAACAATGAAGAACACAAAACAATGAAGAACAAAAGAAAAAAAAAACGCAGAAATTAAAAAACTAATCAAAGACTCTAAAAAAAAAACAAAGAACAAGATAAATAGGAATTTATCTTGGCCTTGCTCTGATACCAAATGATGCAGAACCCCAAGCTTAAAGAAACTGTAATCCCAACACACAAGATGATATGGAACAAACCCTAGGTAAAAACCCTCCCTATAGCTCCTCTAGATAACAAGTGTATCTAGCAACACTAATTAGAAGGCAAGAATGAAATTAAAATTCGCCACAAAGTAAATACCTTTGATAAGAAGATCAATTCCCAATGCAACAAGTAGAAGAAGAACTATCCTCACTTGGAACACACAAGTCTTGTGGAAAACAAGAGTAGATTCTCAATAATCAATAATCAAAGTTTTTTTAACAAGCTAGTAACCTCCCCTTTATATAGATATTAGGGTTAGGTTGAGAATCAATCTAGACCATAAAATAATTAGAAAAGTAATCCTAAGGCTAAAAACTAACCCTAAATAAATATAATCCGAAAATAGAAATAATTACAAAACTGCCATTATAATCTGGAAATAGAAATAATTACGAAACTGCCATTATAATCCGAAAATAGCTAAATTATGAAACTGCCATTGTAATTCGAAAATAGCTCAAATTACGTCGTTTCGTCTTTGCAACTCCCGAGCAGCATTACCACCTTCATTCATTGCTTGGACATCATGCTTAAAACATCATGTTTTGCTCCAATGGTAGAATATGGCACTATGATGCCCGTATCACATTCTCTCTTTGATCTTCTTAACTCTAGAACGCAACACTGGTTTACTAGGTAAGATGCTGTCATCATCTTTTGCTCCAATGCTAGAATACGACTCTATGATGCCTGCATCATTTCCTTCCTCTTCAAAAAGATTCGTCCTCGAATCTAAATCCTTATCGAAAGCAAAAATATCATAAACATTGAAAATAGTGGACTCATTGTACTCCCCCTAAACGGCAATTTTGTATGCGTTGTCATTGATTCTCTCAAACCTTTTCTTCCTTAAATATACCCAATCCCAATCTCCTGGTTTGAATATCCTCCACGTGTCATCACAAAAAAGTTTTCCAAAGGTACTCAAAAATTCCACATCCCTATCATATTTAATAGTTCTAGGCACGCCATGCAATTTTGATGATGCGGAACCCCAAGCTTAAAGAAACTGTTATCCCAATACACAAGATGATATGGAACAAACCCTAGGTAAAAACCCGCCCTATAGCACCTCTAGATAACAATTGTATCTAGCAACACTATTTAGAAGGCAAAGAATGAAATTGAAATTCGCCACAAAGTAAATACCTTTGATAAGAAGATCAATTCCCAAATGCAACAAGTAGAAGAAAAACTATCCTCACTTGGAACACACAAGTTTTGTTGAAAACAAGAATAAATTCTATTTAATCAATAATCAAAGTTGTCTCTTACAAGCTAGTAACCCCTCTTTATATAGAGACTAGGGTTAGGTTAAGAATCAATCTAGACCATAAAATAATTAGGAAAGTAATCCTAAGGCTGAAAACTAACCCTAAATAAATAAAATACGAAAATAGCTAAATTACGAAATTTCCATTATAATCCGAAAATAGCTAAAATTACGAATCTGCCATTATAAGATGCTGATTTTTTAAAATAACGCCGTTTCCTCTCCGCAACTCCCGAGCAGCATTACCATCTTCATTCTTTGCTTGGATATCATGCTTAAATCATCATTAGGCCTCATAAAAATGTTTGGATCATTTGGATACTTGAATCGATCTTCATCAATTATTCTTTTCACAAGTCCAAGCATTCCTGCTTTGATCTTCTTAGCTCGAGAACGCGTCACTGGTCCACTTGGCAGCACAATATCATCACCATGACCATCCATGCTAGAAGAGCGCTCGATGCCCACATCACTCCCTCCCTCCTTAAAAAGATTCGTCCTCGAATCTGCATCCATGTCAAAAGGAGAAAGATCAGCAACATTGAATGATGCAGACACATTATACTCACCTGGAAGATCAATCTTGTATGCATTGTCATTGATCTTCTCGAGAACTTGAAAGGGCCCATCGCCTCTAGCATCCAACTTAGACTTCCTTTGGTTAAGAAACATTTCTTTCCTCATGTGTACCCAAACCCAATCTCCTGGTTCAAATATCACTTGCTTTCACCCCTTATTTGCTTTTTGAACGGTTAGACAATTACGCTTCTCAATTTGCAACCTCGCCTTCTCATGTATAGACTTAACCAAGTCTGCCTTCTTTTGTCCATCTAAGCTAGCAATTTCACTCAAAGGTAAAGGCATCAAATCCAACACAGTTAAAGGATTAAAACCATACACAATCTCAAATGGTGAAAAACCTGTAGAAGAATGAATAGTTCTATTATATGCAAATTCAACAAAAGGTAAACAATCTTCCCAAGTTTTCAAATTCTTACCAACAATAGCACGAAGCAAAGTACCTAGAGTCCTATTAACCACCTCCGTTTGACCATCGGTTTGTGGATGACAAGTAGTAGAATACAACAATTTAGTACCTAACTTACCCCACAAAACTCTCCAAAAGTGACTCAAAAATTTCACATCCCTATCAGACACAATAGTTCTAGGCACTCCATGCAATCTTACAACCTCTCTAAAGAACAAATCAGCAATATTTGTAGCGTCATCAGTCTTATGACATGCAATAAAGTGTGCCATCTTAGAAAATCTATCAACAACCACAAATATGCTATCCCTACCCTTCCTAGTTCTAGGTAACCCAAGTACAAAATCCATGGATATATCAACCCAAGGCTCATTAGGAATAGGCAAAGGTGTATATAATCCATGCGGCATAGATTTAGACTTGGCTTATCTACATGCAATACATTGAGAACAAATTCTTTGAACATCCCTTTTCATATGTGGCCAAAAAAAGTGTTCAACTAAAACATCTAAAGTCTTATGCACTCCAAAATGACCCATTAAACCACCACTATGTGATTCTCTAACAAGCAATTCTCTAATAGAGTAATTAGGCACACAAATTCTTGAAACACGAAACAGAAAACCATCATGTCTATAGAACTTATTAAATGCACCTTGTTCACATGCAACATAAATATCCTTAAAATCAAAATCACTTGCGTACATGTCTTTCCATTGCTCAAAACCTAACAACTTAGAAGTTAATGTAGTAATGAGAACATACCTTCGAGATAATGCATCAGCTACTACATTATCCTTACCTTGCTAGTAGCATATCACATATGGAAAAGTCTCTATGAACTCAACCCACTTTGCATGCCTCTTGTTGAGCTTTCCTTGTCCTTTGATGTGTTTGAGAGACTCATGATCAGTATGAATCACGAACTCCTTTGGAAACAAGTAATGTTGCCACACCTCCAAGGCACGAAACAATGCATACAACTCATTGTCATACGTCGAGTACTTGAGTTGAGCTCCATTTAGCTTCTCACTAAAGTATGCAATGGAATGCTTTTCCTGCATCAAAACAGCACCTATACCAATCCCAGAAGCATCACATTCAACTTCAAACATCTTATCAAAGTTAGGTAGAACAAGAATAGGAGCAGAACATAACTTATCTTTTAAAGTTTGAAACACATGTTCTTGTTCCTTACCCCATTTAAAACCTACCTCCTTTTTGACAATCTCATTCAAAAGAGCAGTTATGGTAGAGAAGTCCTTCACAAACCTTCTATAAAAGCCAGCTAAACCATGAAAACTTCTTACCTCAGTTACATTCTTAGGTGTAGGCCATTCCTTGATAGCCTTGATCTTTTCTTCATCAACATCAACACCCTGTGCACTCACAACAAAACCAAGAAAAACAAGCCTATCTATACAAAATGTGCATTTTTTAAGATTAGCATATAATTTCTCTTTTCTAAGCACATCTAGCACTTGTCGAACATGCATCACATGGTCATCTAAACTTTTGCTATATATCAAAATATCATCAAAATAGACAACCACAAACTTTCCTAGAAATTCCCTTAAAACATGGTTCATTAATCTCATAAATGTACTAGGAGCATTAGTTAACCCAAAAGGCATAACCATCCATTCATATAAACCATATTTTGTTTTAAAAGCAGTTTTTCACTCATCCCTTTGCTTCATCCAAAATTTGATGGTATCCACTTTTTAAATCTATATTAGTAAATAAGCAAGCACCATGCAATTCATCAAGCATATCATCTAACCTAGGAATGGGATAACGATACTTTAACGTTATTTTATTCACTGCTCGACAATCAACACACATCCTCCATGTGTCATCCTTATTTGGTACCAATAAGACCGGTATAGCACAAGGACTCATGCTCTCCCTAACATGACCCTTTGCTAGCAACTCCTCCACTTGCCTTTGTAACTCCTTCGTTTCCTCGGGATTGCTACGATAGGCTGGTTTGGTTTGGAATGCTTGCTCCAGGTACAAAATCTATTTGGTGCTCAATACCTCTCAATGGCGGCAATCCAGTCGGCATCTCTTAGGAAAACATCGTCAAAATCCTGCAATAAAGAGACAAAAACACTAGGCAAATCGGGGTTAAGGTTAGTTTCACAAAGCAAAACCTTCTGAAACCTCACCAACAATATTGCTTTGTTGCCTAAGAATGCACTCTTGATTTCTCTCTCTTTTGCATAAAAACTCTTTTTCTTTTCACTCTTCTCAGTTTTCTCTCTTGCACTTTCCTTTTTATTACTAGTGCAATCACTCACCATTGGGCCTTTATTTTTATTCTTTTCACTCTTGGCCTCTTTACACTCAATTATTTTATTTGCCTCACTTCCCAAATCCCCATGGGGAACTTTGGATAGTTTCAATTGTTCAAGATACACCTCTTTTGGAGATAATGGTGCAAGTGTGACTTTCTTTCCATTGTGCTCAAAAGAATACCTATTCTTAAAACCTTCATGGATAGTCCTCCTATCGGATTGCCATGGTCTACCCAACAAAATATGTCCCGCTTGCATTGGTACTACATTACACAAAACCTCATCACTATACTTTCCAATAGAAAATGCAACTTTCACTCTCTTATTTACCTTAATCTCCCCACTGTCATTCAACCATTGTAACCTATAAGGGTTAGGGTGTTTTTCACATACTAGTCCCAACTTCTCAACCAAAGTAGTACTAGCAACATTAGCACAACTACCCCCATCAATGATTAAACTACAAGTTTTACCATTTACAAAACATCTAGTGTGGAAAATATTCTCCTTTTGTTCTAGTCCCTCTTCCTTCACCTTCAAATTTAAAACCCTCCTAATTACTAGGGACTCTCCAACCACGGGATACTCTATATCCTCCTCCTCACTAGAATCATACTTTATTGGTGGCCTTTCCTCATCGGACTCAGACTCTGACATTACTTCATTACCCTTCATCAACATAGTTTTCCTATTTGGACATTCGGAAGCAATATGCCCAAACCCTTGACATTTAAAATATTTTATTTCCCTATGTATAGAAGTACTAGAAGTATTAGGATTAGAAGTACCTCTTGTTGGGTTGGCACTCTTATCCTTGAACTTGGATGCATCTCCAATTTTCTCTTTGGTCTCCAAGTTCTTTTCTCTCTTCTTGTCGTCATTCTTGTTCCACTTCGAATTGGAACCCCACTTTGAATTGGAGCTAGAAAATCCTTTTGATGACCCTTCACTTCTCAATTGTTTTTCCACTTTAATAGCCATGTTGACCATTTCTTCCATTTCTACATATGGATGTAGATCAACCACCTTGGCAATATCTTTGTTCATTCCACTTAGAAATCTTGCCATTGTAGCTTCTCTATCCTCTTCAATGTTGGCCCTTATCATAATTATCTCCATCTCTTTGTAATACTCCTCTACGGATCTAGACCCTTGTATGAGTTTTTGTAACTTTTGATGAAGCTCTCTATAGTAATAGGATGGTACAAACCTCTTCCTCATAATTCTCTTCATCTCATCCCAAGTTGAGACCGGATATTCTCTATATCTCCTCCTTGACTGTATAAGATGCTCCCACCAAACTATAGCATAGTTGGTGAAATCCACTGCAGCTAGTTTAACCTTCTTCTCCTCAGAGTAATTGTGACAATCAAATATTAACTCTACCTTTTTTTCCCATTCCAAGTATGCCTCGGCATCACTTCTTCCCTTGAATGGCGGAATGTGCATCTTAATTGAACTTAGGTTGTCATCCCTTCCTCCTCTTGTCTTCTCTCTCCTAGGTCTTCTTCTTACAGTTTGGACTTCATACTCGTCTTCATCGGAAACAATTACTTCTTGTCTCCTGGGTCGTGTTCCTTCCCTTCTAGTAGTATTGGAGATCGCCATGGTCATCTCCCTCATTTGCTCCATCATCTCATCCATCCTAGATTTCAATGTTTATTCCATCCTAGAAGTCAATCTCTCTTCCATCCTTCTATACTCACCCTTCAAAGATTGTCGTAAGAGCTTTGGATCCGGTATTGCCACTTGCTCTTCTTCGGAAGTAGTAACTCTCTTTCCGTCTCTTTTAGACATTCTTACACACTCCCTTGCCTGTTTAACTCAAAAATAGTAAACCCTCGTGTTTCACTCAAATTTGGCTTTTACCCTTTATATGCTCACCACTCAAGCCTTTTACCACTCAAGTCTTGTTCACCAAGTTGCACTTCAGAACCAATTATCTTAAACAAAAATATAAAACTAAAATAGCAAATTTCAAAATTAAAACCTAACAATAAAAGCAAGTTCAATTCTAGAGTAAAATTGGCACAAAAGAAAAAAAAGGACAAAAGAGTAATGAAACAAATAATATTTACTCTATGAAATCAACACAATGAGAATAGGAAAGTATGAAAATAAGAAACTATGAGAATTGGAAACAAAAATGTTTAGAATAGGAAAGTAAGAAAAATAAGAAACTATGAGAATAAGAAACAAATAAAATTGGGAAAGTAGGAAATATGGAATAATAATAAAAAAAACAAATTAGAAATCAATTAGGAATGAGTAACTTTTCTAATATTCAAGCAATCAATCTCAACATTCCAACTTTCAATTCTTTTTTTTTTTTTGCTACGATTTTTTTTTTGTATATATAATCAGATTCTTTTTTTTCCTGCTCTTTTTTTTTTTGGTACGATTTTTTTTTTTTTTACGATTTTTTTTGATGATTTTTTTTTGGTACTCTAAAACACCAAGAACAATGAAGAACACGAAACAATGAAGAATAAAAGGAAAAAAAAAGCAAAAATTAAAAAAACTAATCAAAGACTCTAAAAAGAAAAACAAAGAACAAGATAAATAGGAATTTATCTTGGCCTTGCTCTGATACCAAATGATGCGGGACCCCAAGCTTAAAGAAACTGTAATCCCAACACACAAGATGATATGGAACAAACCCTACGTAAAAACTCGCCCTATAGCACCTCTAGATAACAATTGTATCTAGCAACACTAATTAGAAGGCAAAGAATGAAATTGAAATTCGCCACAAAGTAAATACCTTTGATAAGAAGATCCATTCCCAAATGCAACAAGTAGAAGAAGAACTATCCTCACTTGGAACACACAAGTCTTGTTGAAAACAAGAATAGATTCTATTTAATCAATAATCAAAGTTGTCTCTTACAAGCTAGTAACCCCCCTTTATATAGAGACTAGGGTTAGGTTAAGAATCAATCTAGACCATAAAATAATTAGGAAAGTAATCCTAAGGCTGAAAACTAACCTTAAATAAATAAAATACGAAAATATCAAATGTTACAAAACTGCCATTATAATCTGAAAATAGCTAAATTATGAAATTGAAATTATAATCCGAAAATAGCGAAAATTACGAAACTGCCATTATAAAATGCTAATTTTTTAAAATAACGCCGTTTCGTCTCCGCAACTCCCGAGCAGCATTACCATCTTCATTCCTTGCTTGGATATCATGCTTAAATCATCATTAGGCCTCATAAAAGTGTTTGGATCATTTGGATACTTGAATCGATCTTCATCAATTATTCTCTTCACAAGTCCAAGCATTCCTGATTTGATCTTCTTAGCTCGAGAACGCGTCACTGGTCCACTTGGCAGCACAATATCATCACCACTAGAAGAGCGCTCGATGCCCACATCATTTGATTTCACATCAAAGTCCTGCAATAAAGAGACAAAAACACTAAGCAAATCGGGGTTAAAGTTAGTATCATAAAGCAAAACTTCTCGAAACCTCACTAATAATATTGCTTTCTTGCCTAAGAATGCACTATTGACTTCTCTCTCTTTTGCATTAAAACTCTTTTTCTTTTCACTCATCTCACTTTTTTTTATTGCACTTTCCTCTCTATTTTTCTTACTAGTGCAATCACTCACCATTGGGCCTTTATTTATATTATTTTCACTTTTGGCCTCTTTGCACTCAATTTTTTTATTTGTCTCACTTCCCAAATCACCATATGAACTTTTGGATAATTTCAATTGTTCAAAATACACCTCCACTGGAGATAAAGGTGCAAGTGTGACTTTCTTTTCATTATGCTCATGTCTCCAAGCTCTTGGTTCCTCCCTCCTTGGACGTCTCTTCATGGACTGATTTGAGACTTCATCATCCTCGGAACTCGATGGCTTTATATATCTAGTTCGCGACCCATCTTTCTTTGGGTTATTTGTGGCGGTCAAAAAGACTTCACTTACCTTATCATTTAGCTTATCCATCTTCTTGTTCAACCTCCGAAATTCTCCTTTGAAGGCTTTGTAAAAAAGCATCATGTCCGATGTCATCTCCTTTTCGAGCTCTTCCTCATAATGAGCTTTTTTTCCTTTTCTTGTTGACATCTTAGTTTCTACAAGACAAGATTAGTAAAACGAAAATCCTTACTTCTCTTCCTCACGCGTTTCACTCTTTTTTAATGGTAACTACGCTAGTGTTTCACACAATTTTGGCTTTTACCCTCAATGTGCTCACCACTCATGCCTTTTACCACTCACAATCTCCAGAATCAAGTTGCACTTTAGAGTTAAACACAACAAATCAAAGCAAGAAAAACAATTATCACAATCTCAAAACCTAACCAAAGAAAGAAAGTAGATCAAAACAAAAGCAAAAAAATAAGAATTAGAGTAATGGAAAGCAAATATTACCCTAAGCAAAAAAATAATAAGAAAATAAAACAAAATTCGGAATTTTTTTTTTTTTTTTTTTTTTTTTTTTTTTTTAGGGATGCCTTGCGAACAGACTTGCCCAGGTGTGACCCAAGGTGCAACCCCAGGCTCCTGTAGTGCGATTAGGGTTTCTTTTTTTTTTTTTACTTGTTCTCTTCTTTGAATAAAAAAAACCCCAAATCAACAAGATAAAAAAAAGACGCACGGATCAAACACATTTTTTTTTTCTTTTGGGAGTTAAAGTATTATGAACGAAGAACACAAAGAAATTGAAAACAAAGATAGATAGGTACTTATCTCAACCAATGCTCTGATACCAATTGATGCGAAACCCCAAGATTAAAGAATCCGAAACCCCAAACATACAAGAAATATTGAACAGTAATTGGAAACAAGAACCCGCCCTACTAAACCCTTAGATAACTTGTATCTAAAAACGTGGATTAGAAGGCTAGGGAAAGAGAAGAATAATCGCCACAAAGTATTTCTACTTTGATAAGATAATTCAACTCCTAATGCAACAAGAAGAAGAAATTGATTCCTCACCTTGCAAGAACACTCCTAGGAGCAATAGGAAAATTAATTCTCTCAATTGATTAAAAACTCAAATCTGTCTTACAAAAGAATTGATCCCCCTTTATATAAGGACTAGGGTTAGATTAAGAATCAATCTAAACCATTAAATATTAAGAAAGTAATCCTAAGGTTGAAACTAACCCTAAAAACAAAAATAGCAAAAATTACAAAACTGCCATTATAATCCGAAAATAGCTAAATTACGAAAATGCCATTATAAGATTTAATTTTTTTTAAAATGACGCCGTTTCGTCTCCACAACTCCCGAGCATCATTACCACCTTTATCCCTTGCTTGGACATCATGCTTAAATGATCATTAGGCCTCGGAAAAGTGTTCAAGTCATTTGGAAACTTGAATAGATCTTTATTTATAATTCTCTTCACAAATCCAAGCATTCTCTCTTTGATCTTCTTAACTCGAGAACGCATCACTGGTTTACTAGGTAAGATCACAAATGAACACAATATATTCAATATTCAAACATTTCAATGCACGGATTCGAACATTTTCACGGAATAATGCATTCACAATTTGTTAAAACAACGTAAATAGATTGCCGAGTACTAACTTTAAAGTTTTTGGGTTAAAAATCACAAATATTCTATGAAATGAAGAAGTAATCCAACCACAATGGAGAAGAGGTAGAACGGCGACTACAATGGAGAAGAGGAAGAACAGCTGCAGGTGCTTTAGGGTTTCTAAAGAAGTGAGGGAAAATGAGAGAGGAAGAGGCGTGTAAAGAACAAAACATGGAGTTAAAAACGACGGGCAAAAGCTAGACTCGTCGTCATTACTCAGATAACACGGCTACAAAACGACGGTTTTGTAATGGAACCGTCGTTTTTTTTTTTAACCCAGGAAGGGGTTCCATTACAAAACCATCGTCTTATTTGGGTAAAAACGACAGTTTTGTAATGGAAGCATCATTTTTACCCAAATAAGATGGAACCGTCGTTTTTACTCCTAACGGCACCGTTTTGTGTAAACACGACAATTTTGTCTACGAAACCCTTTGGAACCGTCGTATATAGCCTACAACCAATACACGTGGCATCCACGTGTCTTTTGACATTATAAATGACGGTTTTTGTGGGAAATCGTCGTCTATAACATAGACTAAAAACATCGGTCCCCACGGAACTATCGTAGATAGCCTACAACCAAGACACGTGGATGCCACGTGTCTTGGGGCATTATAAACGACGGTTCCAGTGGATAACCGTCGTTTATAACCTACAACAACATCGACGTTTCTTCTTAAACCATCATTTATATTTTTTTTATGCGACGGACCGTCGTTATTATTACTCCCAAGAGTTAATAAAACCAATGATGATATTTATTTTTGGCCCTAAATTCGTAGCGCTCCTTATGAAGACTATGTAAACATAAGAAATAATTAACATATAGTAACATATAAGCAATAATAATTCGCCCATTCTGGAGTCTGTTTGAGCTATAATAATTTATTCTAGGTTTTTTTTTTTGTAATGAATTCATCATACTTTGGGGTGGATGACCATAGGCTTCAGATTGGAAAAGTTTATGATGTGGAAGTATATCCCCAATGTACAACGTACTTTTGAATTTTTTTTTTTCTGAATAATCCTTCATTATCCTGTTCCTCCTCATCTCAACCTCCAAGAAATATTGCTACTTCCAATAAATATATTCTATATATGTATTATTAGTTTTTTTTTTGGTGACTATATGAATTATTATTAGTATTCCTCCACGTCTAAACCTCCTAGAAATATTGCTACTTCCAATAAAGATAATAATAATATGTATTATTAGTTAGTAATAATCACTTACCACTATCGAATATTTATCTTTTAATTTCTTAGGCACATCATTCAAACTCCTCTATTTGATCGGAATCATGTGTCTTGATTGCGTTTGGCTTGCTGCATTCACTCGAAATCCAAACTTATTACATATAACTTCCCCAAATACTCCTTTTTCAAGTTTCTTCTTTGGGTGTCTGCCATTTTTGGTGGCCCTCTGCCATTTAAACGGAGCTGCACATTAAATTTTTTTGTAGATTGATGTTCGTTCGGATCCATCGATTTGCATTAAATCTAACAATAACTTACAAAACAAAGATTTAATGAAAAATAAAATGTAAATGCAAATGATTTGCAATCCTAGAACAAAAACACTTAAAATAATGTAAAATGTATGAGAAAGATTAATATTAAATGCCTAAAAAAATGGACATACTACAATGAAAAAGCTAATAGGAAAAGCAAAAATGGCATTGCAAATTGTAAATGGTGACCTAATTTATTGTGTTGCAGAAACGACTGTCACCGAAAATGTAAAACATTAACGATAAACCATATGCGTTGTGAATATGAAAAACAGCGTCGCATAAACATCGTCACAGTTATTTGTTTTTCGTGACACGAAAGCGTTACGAATAACAAAACAATTAGCGACGCATTTTGGTGCGAAAAAATGGACAATTGGCGACGCATGCGTCCCCAATTTAATTTGATTTCAAGATGAAGCTTTATCGCCAAAAAAACACAATTGGCAACGTGTCCGTTGCCAATTGTTCATTTTTTGCGATTAAAATTTGTGGCAAAATAATCCACTATTGGCGACGCATGGGTCTCTAATTGTCTATTTTTCGCCACCATTATTCGTTGCTGATACAATTATTTGGCAACGAAATTTATCACTAATTATTTAGGCCATTTTTTTTAAAACTGCAGCATATCCCTATATAAGACGTCTCTGAATTCAATTTTAATTGTAGTGAAAAGTTAAATGTTTTTTTAAATTTATATTTTTTCAAATCTCATTTGAAGATTTTATAAAATTAATTTAAATGTATAATATTATTAATTAAAATTAAACAAATTTAAATTTTATTATCTTTATAAAATAATGAAAGATTTGTTGCAAATGATTAATTTAGTAAAAATGAGAATCAATTACTAATAAAAAAATGCAAATATATAAAAATAGTGCGAACAACAAAATTACAAACAATTATATCTTTCCACAAATATAGTAATTAAATGCGATATTATTTTTTGTCGCCTAAAAGTATATATATAAACTGAAATACGATATCTTACTTTGATGTTAGAAATGGAAGCAAAGCAGCTATCCATTCTGGTCTAAAATAGTCTACATACTACTTGGTCCAAACAACATTCTGAAACAGCACATACATACCAAATAAGTAGTTCAAATAAGTATCAACTAATAATTATCAATTCGTAGTTAGTGTAAAAATGTTAGTAATTATTACCATCTCCGTTAAATTTTCTTGAATAACATTATTTACTATGATGTCCTGTATGATCATCACATAATACCCGCATTCGGTATTTCCTAGCTGTTTTACCATCTATACAAAAGTTGATACGGGCATCATAGTGCCATATTCTACCATTGGAGCAAAAGATGATGTTTTAAGCATGCATGATGTCCAAGCAAGGAATGAAGGTGGTAATGCTACTCAGGAGTTGCAAAGACGAAACGACGTAATTTTAGCTATTTTCAGATTACAATGGCAGTTTCGTAATTTAGCTATTTTTGGATTATAATGGCAGTTTCGTAATTATTGCTATTTCCAAATTATAATGGCAGTTTTGTAATTATTTCTATTTTCGGATTATTTTTATTTAGGGTTAGTTTTAAGCTTTAGGATTACTTTTCTAATTATTTTATGGTCTAGATTGATTCTTAACCTAACCCTAATCTCTATATAAAGGGGAGGTTACTAGTTTGTAAAAAACAACTTTGATTATTGATTATTGAGAATCTACTCTTGTTTTCAACAAGACTTGTGTGTTCCAAGAGAGGATAGTTCTTCTTCTACTTGTTGCATTTGGGAATTGATCTTCTTATCAAAGGTATTTACTTTGTGGCGAATTTCAATTTCATTCTTTGCCTTCTAATTAGTGTTGCTAGATACAATTGTTATCTAGAGGTGCTATAGGGCGGGTTTTTACCTAGGGTTTGTTCCATATCATCTTGTGTGTTGGGATTACAGTTTCTTTAAGCTTGGGGTTCCGCATCAAAAGTGATACAAGAATTTTAATCATTATCTTAAATAGCTAAATAGTTTTTTCTCCATATACACTTAAAATTGTATTTAGATATATGAATAAATATTTATGTATGTCAATATAAACTATATGTACCTTTGTTTTAGGTCATCTACGCTTTTTGTACTTAACTTTTTTTTGTTCGTCAGATGTATGGTTCCAAGACAAGTACGTCTGATGTGGGCATTGAGCGCTCTTCTAGCATGGATGTTCGTGATAAGGACATTACGTTGCCAAGTGGACTAGTGACGCATTCTCGAGCTAAGAAGATCAAAGAAGGAATGCTTGGACTTGTGAAAAGAATTATGGAAGAAGATCGATTCAAGTTTCCAAATGATTTTAACATTTTTCCGAGGCCTAATGATGATTTAAGCATGTTGTCCAAGCAAGGGATGAAAGTCGTAATGATGCTCAAGAGTTGCGGAGACAAAACGGCGTCATTTTAAAAATAAACAACTTAGAATGGCAATTTCGTAATTATAGCTATTTTCGAATGATAATGGCAGTTTCGTAATTTAGCTATTTTTGGATGATAATGGCAGTTTCCTAATTTAGCTATTTTCGGATTATAATGGCAATTTTGTAATTTTAGCTATTTTCATTTTTAGGGTTAGTTTTCAACCTTAGGATTACTTTCGTAATATTTAATGGTTTAGATTGATTCTTGATCTCACCCTAGCACTATCGGTTTCCGAGGATGATGAAGACTCAAATCATTCAATGAGGAGACGTCCAAGGAGGGAGAAACCAAGGGCTAGGAGACATGAGCCGAGAGAAAGGAGTGACGACAACATAAGCTCAATAAAGATGCAAATACCACCATTCAAGGGGAGACATGACGCTGAAGTATATTTGGAGTGGGAAAGCGAGGTTGAACTAATTTTCGCTTGCCACAACTACTCGGATGACAAGATGGTAAGATTCGCCGCTGTAGAGTTTACCGATTATGCTTTGGTTTGGTGGGAACAATTATTGCAGACTAGGAGGAGATATGGTGAAGATCCAATTGCAACTTGGGGTGAGATGAGAAAAAGATTTGTACCATCTTCTTATTACCGGGAGGTACACCAAAAGTTGCAGCGGCTCTCCCAAGGAACAAGGACGGTAGAAGAGTACCACAAGGAGATGGAGATGCTCCTAATCCGACCCAACATAGATGAGGAACGAGAGGCTTCCATGGCTCGATTCTTAAGTGGACTCAATAGAGAGATTGCCGACACTGTGGAACTACATCCATATGTAGAGATAGAAGACTTGGTGAACATGTCAATCAAGGTGGAAGAGCAACTTAAAAGAAAATGGACTACTCGAACCTTCTTAAATTCCAACTCTAAATGGACTTTAAAGTGGGAGAAACCTGAGGACAAAAAGAAGAGCTTCGATTTCAAGAATAAGGATAAGAGTGCCAGCACACCTAAAGGTACTCCTAATTCTTCTTCTTCTTCTACTACCACTACTAGACATAGGGAGATAAAGTGTTTTAAATGTCAAGGGTTAGGACATATTACTTCTGAATGTCCTAATAAGAAGACTATGTTGTTGAAGGGTAGTAAAATTGTTTCGGAGTCTGAGAATGATAGTGATAACGACGTACCACCATTGGAGAATAATTATAGTGATGAGGAGAACATAGAGTATGCTATGAGGGGAGAGTCTCTAGTTGTTAGGCGAGCCTTAAACCTGAAAGTTAAGGAAGAGAGTCTGGAGCAAAGGGAGAATATCTTTCACACTAGATGTATGGTGGGTGGAAAAATTTGTAGTTTGATAGTGGATGGAGGAAGTTGTGCCAATGTAGCTAGCATTACTTTGGTAGAGAAATTGAGCTTGAAATGTGAGAAGCATCCTAATCCCTATAGGTTACAATGGTTGAATGACAGTGGGGAAGTGAAAGTAACCAAACAAGTGAAGGTTGCTTTCGAAATTGGAAAGTATGTTGATGAGGTTGTGTATGATGTAGTACCTATTCAAGCTGGGCACATTTTGTTGGGTAGGCCGTGGCAATTCGATAGGAGAGTTGTTCATGATGGGCATAGGAATAGGTATGCTTTTGAGTACAAGGGGAAGAAGCACACCCTAGCACCTTGATCAATTGAAGATGAATAAACCTACAAATGAGGATATGGGAAGTGCGACTAACTGATGCGGAACCCCAAGCTTAAAGAAACTGTAATCCCAACACACAAGATGATATGGAACAAACCCTAGGTAAAATCCCGCCCTATAGCACCTCTAGATAACAATTGTATCTAGCAACACTAATTAGAAGGCAAATAATGAAATTGAAATTCCCCACAAAGTAAATACCTTTGATAAGAAGATCAATTCCTAATGCAACAAGTAGAAGAAGAACTATCCTCACTTGGAACACACAAGTCTTGTTGAAAACAAGAATAGATTCTATTTAATCAATAATCAAAGTTCTTTTTAACAAGCTAGTAACCTCCCCTTTATATAGATATTAGGGTTAGGTTAGGAATCAATCTAGACCATAAAATAATTAGGAAAGTAATCCTAAGGCTAAAAACTAACCCTAAATAAATATAATCCGAAAATAGAAATAATTACAAAACTGCCATTATAATCTGGAAATAGCAATAATTACGAAACTGCCATTATAATCCGAAAATAGCTAAATTATGAAACTGCCATTGTAATCTGAAAATAGCTAAAATTACTTCGTTTCGTCTTTGCAACTCCCGAGCAGCATTACCACATTCATTCTTTGCTTGGACATCATGCTTAAATAATAATCTTTTGCTCCAATGGCAGAATATAGCTCTATGATGCCCGCATCATCATCTTTTGCTCCAATGGTAGGATATGGCACTATGATGCCCATATCATTCCCTTCCTCTTCAAAAAGATTCGTCCTCGAATCTGAATCCATATCAGAAGGAAAAATATCAGAAACATTAAAAATAGTGGACTCATTGTACTCACCCTGAAGGGTGATTTTGTATGCGTTGTCCTTTACTCTTTTAAGCACTTGAAAATGTCCATTGCCTCTAACATCCAACTTAGACTTCCTAAGGTTGAAAAACCTTTTCTTCCTTAAATATACCCAAACCCAATCTCCTATAAAACTTTCCCAAAGGGACTCAAAAATTCCACATCCCTATCATATTTAATAGTTCTAGGCACTCCATGCAATTTTGATTTCTCATCAAAGTCCTGCAATAAAGAGACAAAAACACTAGGTAAATCAAGGTTAAGGTTAGTTTCACAAAGCAAAACTTCTCGAAACCTCACTAATAATATTGCTTTCTTGCCTAAGAATGCACCACTGACTTCTCTCTCTTTTGATTTAAAACTCTTTTTCTTTTCACTCATCTCACTTTCTTCTATTGCACTTACATCTTTATTTTTCTTACTAGTGCAATCACTCACCATTGGGCCTTTATTTATAATATTTTCACTTTTGGCCTCTTTACACTCAATTTTTTTATTTCTCTCACTTCCCAAATCCCCATGGGAACTTTTGGATAATTTCAATTGTTCAAAATACACCTCCATTGGAGATAAAGATGCAAGTGTGACTTTCCTTTCATTATGCTCATGTCTCCTAGCCCTTGGTTCCTCCCTCCATGTGCGTCTCCTCATGGAATGATTTGAGACTTCATCATCACCGGAACCCGTTGGCTTTATATCTCTAGTTCGCAAACCATCTCTCCCTAGGTTATTTGTGGTGGTCATAAATACTTCACTTACGTTATCATTTAGCTCATCCACCTTCATCTCTTTGTAAGACTCCTCTACGGACCTAGACCCTTGTATGAGTCTCTGCAACTTTTGATAAAGCTCTCTATAGTAATAAGATGGTACAAACCTCTTCCTCATAATTCTCTTCATCTCATCCCAAGTTGAGACCGAATCTTCTCTATACCTCCTCCTTGACTGTATAAGTTGCTCCCACCAAACTAGAGCATAGTCGGTGAACTCCACTCCGGCTAGTTTAACCTTTTTCTCCTCAGAGTAATTGTGACAATCAAAAATTAACTCTACCTTCTTTTCCCATTCCAAGTATGCCTCGGCATCACTTCTTCCCTTGAATGGTCGAATGTGCATCTTAATGGAACTTAGGTTGTCATCCCTTCCTCCTCTTGGCTCCTCTCTCCTAGGTCTTCTCCTTACCGTTTGAACTTCATACTCTTCTTCATCGGAAACATTTACTTCTTGTCTCATGTGTCGTGTTCCCTCCCTTCTAGTATTATTGGACGTCGCCATGGTCATCTCCCTCATTTGCTCCATCATTTCATCCATCCTAGATTTCAATGCTTCTTCCATCCTAGAAGTCAATCTCTCTTCCATCCTTCTATATTCACCCTCCAAAGATTGTCGTAAGAGCTTTGGATCTGGTGTTGCCACTTGTTCTTCTTCTGAAGTAGAAACTCCCTTTCCGTCTCTTTTAGACATTCTTACACACTCCCTTACGTGTTTAACTCAAAAATAGTAAACCCTCGTGTTTCACTCAAATTTGGCTTTTACCCTTTATATGCTCACCACTCAAGCCTTTTACCACTCAA
>QANX01007102.1:92435-105413 GCA_003254975.1 Ochetophila trinervis | reverse complement strand
ATAGTTTCTTATTTTCTTACTTTCCTATTCTTAATTTAATTTGTTTCCTATTCTCATAGTTTCTTATTTTCATACTTTCCTATTCGAAATTTGTTTAGTTTCCTATTCTCATTGTGTTAATTTTCATAGAGTAATTATTATTTGTTTCATTACTCTTTTGTCCTTTTTTTGTGTGCCAATTTTGCTCTAGAATTGAACTTGCTTATATTGTCAGGTTTTAATTTTGAAATTTGCTACTTTAGTTTTATATTTTTGTTTAAGATAATTGGTTCTGAAGTGCAACTTGGTGAACAAGACTTGAGTGGTGAGCATATAAAGGGTAAAAGCCAAATTTGAGTGAAACACGAAGGTTTACTATTTTTGAGTTAAACACGTAAGGGAGTGTGTAAGAATGTCTAAAAGAGACGGAAAGGGAGTTTCTACTTCGGAAGAAGGACAAGTTGCAACACCGGATCCAAAGCTCTTACGACAATCTTTGGAGGGTGAGTATAGAAGGATGGAAGAGAGATTGACTTCTAGGATGGAAGAAGCATTGAAATCTAGGATGGATGAGATGATGGAGCAAATGAGGGAGATGACCATGGCGATGTCCAATAATACTAGAAGGGAGGGAACACGACACATGAGACAAGAAGTAAATGTTTCCGATGAAGAAGGGTATGAAGTTCAAACGGTAAGAAGAAGACCTAGAAGAGAGGAGCCAAGAGGAGGAATGGATGACAATCTAAGTTTCATTAAGATGCACATTCCACGATTCAAGGGAAGAAGTGATGCCGAGGCATACTTGGAATGGGAAAAGAAGGTAGAGTGAATATTTGATTGTCACAATTACTCTTAGGAGAAAAAGGTTAAACTAGCTACAGTGGAGTTCACCGACTATGCTCTTGTTTGGTGGAAGCAACTTATAAAATCAAGGAGGATGTATAGAGAAGATCCGATCTCAACTTGGGATGTGATGAAGAGAATTATGAGGAAGAGGTTTGTACCATCTTATTACTATAGAGAGCTTCATCAAAACTTGCAGAGACTCACACAAGGGTCTAGGTCCATAGAGGAGTATTACAAAGAGATAAAGATGGATGAGCTAAATGATAAGGTAAGTGAAGTCTTTATGACCGCCACAAATAACCTAAGGAGAGATAGTTTGCGAACTAGAGATATAGAGCCATTGGGTTCCGAAGATGATGAGATCTCAAATCATTCCATGAGGAGACACACAAGGAGGGAGGAACCAAGGGTTAGAAGACATGAGCATAATGAAAAGAAAGTCACGCTTGCACCTTTATCTCCATTGGTGGTGTATTTTGAACAATTGAAACTATCCAAAGTTTCCCATGGGGATTTGGGAAGTGAAGCAAATAAAATAATTGAGTGTAAAGAGGCCAAGTGTGAAAAGAATAAAAATAAAGGCCCAATGGTGAGTGATTGCACTAGTAATAAAGAGGAAAGTGCAAGACAGAAAAGTGAGAAGAGTGAAAAGAAAAAGAGTTTTTATGCAAAAGAGGTTTTGCTTTGTGAAACTTACCTTAACCCCGTTTTGCCTAGTGTTTTTGTCTCTTTATTGCAGGATTTTGACGATGTTTTCCCAGAAGAGATGCCGACTGGATTGCCGCCATTGAGAGGTATTGAGCACCAAATAGATTTTGTACCTGGAGCAAACATTCCAAACCGACCAGCCTATCGTAGTAATCGCGAGGAAACGAAGGAGTTACAAAGGCAAGTGGAGGAGTTGCTAGCAAAGGGTCATGTTAGGGAGAGCATGAGTCCTTGTGCTGTACCGGTCTTATTGGTACCCAAGAAGGATGACACATGGAGGATGTGTGTTGATTGTCGAGCAGTGAATAATATAACGGTAAAGTATCGTTATCCCATTCCTAGGTTAGATGATATGCTTGATAAATTGCATGGTGCTTGCTTATTTACTAAGATAGATTTAAAAAGTGGATACCATCAAACTCGGATGAAGCAAGGGGATGAGTGGAAAACTGCTTTTAAAACAAAATATGGTGTATATGAATGGATGGTTATGCCTTTTGGGTTAACTAATGCTCCTAGTACATTTATGCGATTAATGAACCATGTTTTAAGGAAATTTCTAGGAAAGTTTGTGGTTGTCTATTTTGATGATATTTTGATATATGGCAAAAGTTAAATGACCATGTGATGCATGTTAGCCAAGTGCTAGATGTGCTTAGAAAAGAGAAATTATATGCTAACCTTAAAAAGTGCACATTTTGTATAGATAGGCTTGTTTTCCTCGGTTTTGTTGTGAGTGCACAGGGTGTTGAAGTAGATGAAGAGAAGATCAAGGCTATCAAGGAATGGCCTACACCTAAGAACGTGTCTGAGGTAAGAAGTTTTCATGGTTTAGCTGGCTTTTATAGAAGGTTTGTGAAGGACTTCTCTAGCATAGCTGCTCCTTTGAATGAGATTGTAAAAAAAAGGTAGGTTTTAAATGGGGTAAGGAACAAGAACATGCGTTTCAAACTTTAAAAGATAAGTTATGTTCGGCTCCTATTCTTGTTCTACCTAATTTTGATAAGATGTTTGAGGTTGAATGTGATGCTTCTGGGTTTGGTATAGGTGCTGTTTTGATGCAGGAAAAACGTCCCATTGCATACTTTAGTGAGAAGCTAAATGGGGCTCAACTCAAGTACTCGATGATGACAAGGAGTTGTATGCACTATTTCGTGCCCTTGAGGTGTGGCAACATTATTTGCTTCCAAATGAGTTCGTGATTCATACCGATCATGAGTCTCTCAAACACATCAAAGGACAAGGAAAGCTCAACAAGAGGCATGCAAAGTGGGTTGAGTTCATAGAGAGTTTTCCATATGTGATATGCTACAAGCAAGGTAAGGAGAATGTAGTAGCTGATGCATTATCTCGAAGGTATGTTCTCATAACTACATTAACTTCTAAGTTGTTAGGTTTTGAGCAATTGAAAGACATGTACGCAAGTGATTCTCATTTTAAGGATATTTATGTTGCATGTGAACAAGGTGCATTTAATAAGTTCTATAGACATGATGGTTTTCTGTTTCGTGGTTCAAGAATTTGTGTGCCTAATTGCTCTGTAAGAGATTTTCTAAGATGGCACACTTTATTGCATGTCATAAGACTGATGATGCTACAAATGTTGTGTGTTTGGGGTTTCGGATTCTTTAATCTTGGGGTTCCGCATCAATTGGTATCAGAGCATTGGTTGAGATAAGTACCTATCTATCTTTGTTTTCAATTTCTTTGTGTTCTTCGTTCATAATACTTTGATTCCCAAAAGAAATAAAAAAATAAAATAAAAGTTGTGTTTGATCCGTGCGTCTTTTTTTATCTTGTTGATTTAGGGTTTTTTTTATTCAAAGAAGAGAACAAGTAAAAAAAAAAAAAAAAAAACCCTAATCGCACTACAGGCGCCTGGGGTTGCACCTTGGGTCACACTTGGGCAGGTCTGTCCACAAGGCATTCCTGAAAAAAAAAATAAACCGAATTTTGTTTGTTTTTTTCTTTTTCTTTTTTGCTTAGGGTAATATTTGCTTTCCATTACTCTAATTCTTATTTTTGCTTTTCTTTTGATCTAGTTTCTTTCGTTGGTTAGGTTTTGAGATTGTGATAATTGTTTTTCTTGCTTTGATTTGTTGTGTTTAACTCTAAAGTGCAAGTTGATTCTGAAGATTGTGAGTGGTAAAAGGCTTGAGTGGTGAGCACATTGAGGGTAAAAGCCAAAATTGTGTGAAACACGAGCGTAGTTACCATTAAAAAGAGTGAAACACGTGAGGGAGAGAAGTAAGCATTTTCTTTTTACTAATCTTGTCTTGTAGAAACTAAGATGTCAAGAAGATAAGGAAAAGAAGCCGCACATTCCGAGGAAGAGCACGAAAAGGAGATGACACCGGACATGAAGCTCTTATACAAGGCCTTCACAGGAGAATTGCGGAGGTTAAACAAGAAGATGGATGAATTAAATGATAAGGTAAATGAAGTCTCTATGACCGCCACAAATAACCCAAGGAGAGATGGTTCGCGAACTAGAGATATAGAACTATCGGTTTCCGAGGATGATGAAGTCTCAAATCATTCAATGAGGAGACGTCCAAAGAGGGAGGAACCAAGGGCTAGGAGACATGAGCCGAGAGAAAGGAGGGACGACAACATAAGCTCCATAAAGATGCAAATACCACCATTCAATGGGAGACATGACGCTGAAGTATATTTGGAGTGGGAAAGCAAGGTTGAACTAATTTTCGCTTGCCACAACTACTCGGATGAGAAGAAGGTAAGACTCGCCGCTGTAGAGTTTACCGATTATGCTTTGGTTTGGTGGGAACAATTATTGCAGACTAGGAATAAATATGGTGAAGATCCAATTGTAACTTGGGGCGAGATGAAAAGGGTGATGAGAAGAAGATTTGTACCATCTTCTTATTACCGGGAGGTACACCAAAAGTTGCAGCGGCTCTCCCAAGGAACAAGGACGGTAGAAGTGTACCACAAGGAGATGGAGATGCTCCTAATCCGAGCCAACATAGATGAGGAACGAGAGGCTTCCATGGCTCGATTCTTAAGTAGACTCAATAGAGAGATTGCCGACACTATGAAACTACATCCATATGTAGAGATAGAAGACTTGGTGAACATGGCAATCAAGGTGGAAAAGCAACTTAAAAGAAAAGGGACTACTCGAAGCTTCTCAAATTCCAACTCTAAATGGAATTTAAAGTGGGAGAAACCTGAGGACAAAAAGAAGAGCTTCGATTTCAAGAATAAGGATAAGAGTGCCAGCACACCTACAGGTACTCCTAATTCTTCTTCTTCTTCTACTACCACAACTAGACATAGGGAGATAAAGTGTTTTAAATGTCAAGGGGTATGACATATTGCTTCTGAATGTCCTAATAAGAAGACTATGTTGTTGAAGGGTAGTGAAATTGTTTCAGAGTCTGAGAATGATAGTGATAACGAGGTGCCACCATTGGAGGATAATTCTAGTGATGAGGAGAACATAGAGTATGCTATGAGGGGAGAGTCTCTAGTTGTTAGGCGAGCCTTAAACCTTAAAGTTAAGGAGGAGAGTCTAGAGCAAAGGGAGAATATCTTTCACACTAGATGTATGGTGAGTGGAAAAATTTGCAGTTTGATAGTGGATGGAGGAAGTTGTGCCAATGTAGCTAGCACTACTTTGGTAGAGAAATTGGGCTTGAAATGTGAGAAGCATCCTAATCCCTATAGGTTACAATGGTTGAATGACAGTGGGGAAGTGAAAGTAACCAAACAAGTGAAGGTTGCTTTCGAAATTGGAAAGTATGTTGATGAGGTTGTGTGTGATGTAGTACCTATGCAAGCCGGGCACATTTTGTGGGGTAGGCCTTGGCAATTCGATAGGAGAGTTGTTCATGATGGGCATAAGAATAGATATGCTTTTGAGTACAAAGGGAAGAAGCACACTCTAGCACCTCTATCTCCAAAAGAGGTGTACCTTGATCAATTGAAGATGAATAAACCTACAAATGAGGATATGGGAAGTGAGACTAACAGAAAGAATGAGGGAAAAGAGGCCATGAGAGAAAAGAAAAAAAATAAAGGCCCAATTGAGAGTCAAAACACTTGTGAGAAAAACATGAGTGAAATGAGGAGTGAAAAGAAAAAGAATTTCTATGCAAAAATGAGAGATGTGAAAGGAGCATGCTTATGCAAGAGAGCACTTGTTCTCGTGAGGTTCAGGGAGTTTTATTTTTCTGAAGCTAACCTTAACCCATGTTTGCCTAGTATTTTTGTTTCTTTGTTGAAGAAGTTTTCCCGGAGGAATTGCCCAAAGGATTACCACCAATAAGGGGCATTGAACATCAAATAGACTTGGTGCCTGGAGCGAGCCTTTCAAACCGACCGGCATATAGAAGCAACCCTGAGGAAACGAAGGAACTTCAAAGGCAAGTGGAGGAGCTATTGGCATTAAGAAGGATGACACGTAGAGGATGTCCGTGGATTGCAGAGCCATCAACAAGATTACAGTAAAGTATCGTTTCCCTATACCTAGGTTAGATGACATGTTGGATGAATTGCATGGTTCTTGTGTGTTCACTAAAATAGACTTGAAAAGTGGATACCACCAAATTAGGATGAAACCTGGGGATGAATGGAAAACTGCATTTAGGACTACGTATGGTTTATATGAATGGTTAGTTATGCCTTTTGGCTTGACTAATGCGCCTAGTACCTTTATGAGACTAATGAACCATATCCTAAGAAATTTTATAGGGAAATTCGTGGTTGTCTATTTTGATGACATATTGATTTATAGTAAAAATCTAGATGACCATGTAGAGCATGTTAGGGCAGTTTTAGAAGTTCTTAAGGAGGAAAAGTTATTTGCCAACCTTAAAAAGTGTACTTTTTGCATTGATCGACTAATATTTCTTGGCTTTGTTGTGAGTGCACGTGGTGTTGAGGTTGATGAGGAAAAGGTGAAGGCTATCCGAGAATGGCCCACACCTAAGAGTGTTTATGAGGTAAGAAGTTTTCATGGACTAGCTGGGTTCTACAGAAGGTTTGTGAAGGACTTTTCTACCATAGCGGCACCATTGAATGAGATTGTCAAAAAAGAGATAGGGTTTAAATGGGGTAAGGACCAAGTGGTAGCTTTTCAAACTCTAAAAGATAAGTTATGTTCTGCTCCTATTCTTGTATTAACTAATTTTGACAAAACTTTTGAAATTGAATGTGATGCTTCTGGGATTGGTATAGGTGCTGTTTTATTGCAGGAAAAACGTCCCATAGCATATTTTAGTGAGAAATTGAATGGAGCTCAACTCAACTACTCGACGTATGACAAAGAGTTGTATGCCCTTTTCCGTGCTTTAGAGGTGTGGCAGCATTACTTGTTCCCGAAGGAGTTTGTGATTCACACTGATCATGAGTCGTTGAAGCATATCAAGGGGCAAGGATAGCTCAACAAGAGGCATGCACGATGGGTTGAGTTCATAGAGACCTTTCCGTACGTGATTTGTTACAAGCAAGGTAAGGAGAATGTGGTGGCCGATGCTTTGTCTCGGAGGTATGTCTTAATCACTACTCTTACTTCTAAGCTCTTGGGTTTTGAACAATTAAAAGACATGTATGCTAGTGATGATGATTTTGGTGAAATATATGCTGCATGTGAAAATGGTGCTTTTCATAAATTCTATAAACATGAAGGATTTCTGTTTCGTGGACGTAGGATATGCGTGCCCAATTGTTCGATTAGAGAATTGCTTGTTAGAGAGTCACATAGTGGTGGTCTCATGGGGCATTTTGGTGTGCATAAGACCTTAGATATTTTATCTGAACATTTCTTTTGGCCACACATGCGTAGGGATGTTGAAAAAATATGTGCTAAATGTATTGCATGTAGACAGGCTAAATTTAGGTCTATGTCACATGGTTTGTACACCCCTCTTCCTGTGCCAACGGAACCATGGGTTGATATCTCCATGGATTTTGTTCTTGGGTTGCCCAGAACTAGGAAGGGTCGTGATAATATATTTGTTGTTGTGGATAGATTTAGTAAAATGGCGCACTTCATTGCTTGCCATAAAACTGATGATGCAACAAATATAGCTGACTTATTCTTTAGAGATGTAGTGAGATTGCATGGGGTACCTAGGACAATAGTCTCGGATAGAGATGTCAAGTTCTTGAGTCACTTTTGGAAAGTTTTGTGGGGAAAGTTGGGTACTAAGCTTTTGTATTCTACTACTTGTCATCCACAAACCGATGGACAAACGGAAGTGGTGAATAGAACTTTAGGTGCTTTACTGCGTTCTGTAGTTGGTAAAAACTTAAAATCTTGGGAAGATTGTTTGCCTTTTCTTGAATTTGCTTATAACCGTACTATTCATTCTTCTACTGGATTTTCACCATTTGAGATTGTATATGGCTTTAATCCTTTAACTGTATTGGATTTGATGCCTTTACCTTTGAGTGAACTTGCTAACTTAGATGGACAAAAGAAGGCGGACTTAGTTAAAGCTATACACGAGAAGGCCCGACTACAGATTGAGAAGAGGAATAAGTTAACTGCGCAAAAGGCTAATAAAGGGCGCAAACAAGTGATATTTGAACCAGGTGATTGGGTTTGGGTACATTTGAGGAAGGAAAGGTTTCCTAACAAAAGGAAGTCTAAGTTGGATGCTAGAGGTGATGGACCTTTTCAAGTGCTCGAGAGAATCAATGACAATGCATACAAGATTGATCTTCCAGGTGAGTATAATGTGTCCGCATCATTTAATGTTGCTGATCTTTCTCCTTTTGACATGGATGCAGATTCGAGGACGAATCTTTTTGAAGAGGGAGGGAATGATGTGGGCATCGAGCGCTCTTCTAGAATGGATGTTCGTGATAAGGACATTACGTTGCCAAGTGGACCAGTGACGCGTTCTCGAGCTAAGAAGATCAAAGAGGGAATGCTTGGACTTGTGAAAAGAATTATGGATGAAGATCGATTCAAGTTTCCAAATGATTTGAACACTTTTCCGAGGCCTAATGATGATTTAAGCATGTTGTCCAACCAAGGGATGAAAGTCGTAATGATGCTCGAGAGTTGCGGAGACGAAACGGCGTAATTTTAAAAATAAACAACTTAGAATGGCAATTTCGTAATTTTAGCTATTTTCGGATGATAATGGCAGTTTCGTAATTTAGCTATTTTCGGATGATAATGGCAGTTTCGTAATTTAGCTATTTTCGGATTATAATGGCAGTTTTGTAATTTTTGCTATTTTCGTTTTTAGGGTTAGTTTTCAACCTTAGGATTACTTTCTTAATATTTAATGGTTTAGATTGATTCTTGATCTAACCCTAGTCCTTATATAAAGGGGGATCAATTCTTTTGTAAGACAGATTTGAGTTTTTAATCAATTGAGAGAATTAATTTTCCTATTGCTCCCAGGAGTGTTCTTGCAAGGTGAGGAATCAATTTCTTCTTCTTGTTGCATTAGGAGTTGAATTATCTTATCAAAGTAGAAATACTTTGTGGCGATTATTCTTCTCTTTCCCTAGCCTTCTAATCCACGTTTTTAGATACAAGTTATCTAAGGGTTTGGTAGGGCGGGTTCTTGTTTCCAATTACTGTTCAATATTTCTTGTGTGTTTGGGGTTTCGGATTCTTTAATCTTGGGGTTCCGTATCAAGACTACTTCTAAAAAGTATAATTAAAATGAAAGCTAAAAACTAAAGAATAAATCTCAATAAAATTGAGACCCGAGTAAAGACACTTTGCGTAAGAGGGAGATGGGATTTATAACCTAAAGAATGTGCCAGAACAGCATCGTTGCCTAATGCAAAGAGCCTCGTCTTGGCTCGTCATCTAGAATGCAATTAAAATGGCATCATTTGACTTAAAATGCTTTAAAACAACTTTGTTTCACTTAATAGACAAGCTTCAACTAGGCTCGTCATCTAAAACCGATTGAAATGGCATCGTTTTATCAAATACAACGGGCCTTACTGGCACATCATATCAAATATTTTCATTTCACATAAAATTGTTTGAATAAATCAAGTATCATGAACCCACGAGGAAAAATTATTTTATTATCAATTAAATTGTAATGTTAATTGAGTTGGAAAGTATCATCGTTTTGAAGGCAATACAACAATTAAAAAAAATCAATTCAAACAAAGCAAACAATATAGGGAAATTAAACTAAACAAGAAGCAAGAAACTTTAAGTTGAATTCAAATATGATCAGACAAAGCTTATCACTTCACCACAATGATATTTGGATGAATAAAAATATAGTCTAACCACACTTTATTCAAAAGTGACTTAAAGTTGATTCTTCAATGCAATGATCTAGTTAACACAAGACAATTTAATTGTTCCCAATCTAAATTACCCAATTAAGTTCAAAGAACATGCAAACCCAATAGAACAAATTAGGTAATAAATATAGGCATGATTACATTTGTATTCATCATGTAATTAATTTCAATCCATAATATATTTCTTATTCTTAAGCTAATATAATACTAGATCTATTCATCTTTTCATGAAAACACTAACAACAAGAATGAATTATTAGCCAAACTATAAAATAAAATAGATCCATGCATTAAAAAGAAATAAGCATCAAAAGGCTAAGCTCTTTAAGCATATATAAATTCTTATCAATCCAAGTCTAAGCTCCCTTTATAATATGCATGGGTAGGGAAAAATATATTTTTTGGCTCAAAAGGTAGGTAAATGTGGTTTAAAAGAAAAAAAATACTATAATATGCATTTTTAATGCATCCTAAAAATGGCTCAAATAGATACTAGTGATAAAATTATATAAAGATAGGCTTCAATGGCTCAAAAGTATAAACAAAAATTCATCTCCCTAGGATTTTGACTCAAGAAACATTCATGCAAGTTATAGAGTTCAATAATAATAAGTTAATCTAAAATAATGCAAATCTTCTTCAACATAAAATCTAAATCATGCATATTTGATAAGTGCTAAATATTCATGGAAGCAAAAGTATGCAAACATAACTTAGGTATATAGTAAATATACATAATGATAAATTCACTACCTACAAATCATGCATATTTAATTGGTATATTATTCTATTTCTAAAAACAACTTAAAAATTGATAAAATTGAGGAGAAAGTTTCAAAAATATAAAAATTTAAGAAAAATAAGTAAAAACTAAAAAAGCCAAACTAAAATAAAGAAGAAATTTCAAGATATTGAAATTCTAAATTCACCCAAATTTCAAGATTACATTATTTATACATAATGATGCTGAAGTTGATAAAGATGTGGATTTACGAAGTCTAAAAATGGCTTCGCAGAAATTATATTATTTGATCAAGTGATGAGTATGTTATTGAATTTATAAATGTTTTAAATTATGTTTTTGCCTCTACTTTAATTTTTAAATTAGTGAAATTATAATTTTTTTAGGAAAACTAATGAGTTTTGTGAAAATATTTTAAAGAGGAGCATTTATAAAGAATCACAGGAGATCTTGATTGGAAACAATTTCAAAGAATTGATATATATTATTTTTTAGCTAGTTAGGAGCAATAATTAAGATGGCTATATCTCACGTTTTATGCTTTTAATCTCATTTCGCAAGTCTTAGCTATAGGCTACCTTAAGCTACCAAAGGCAGCACATTTTATTTCGACTCCAATGCTAGTTCTATATGCTTATTTGGATCTTTATTACTTGTATAATTACTGCTTTTTATTACTTAGTACTTCTGACATACCACCTATCCTCCGAACTATTTAAATATTATTGTATGTCTTATTTTATTATATCAATCATGCATGTTTTGTTGTGAATCTTTACCTATTTATTTAGTATCTATTGAACAAACTTCTTTGGTGGAGGATTCTTGCTTAATCCGGAAGTATTCCGATGAAATCTTTCTTAGTAAGAACTCCTTGGGAGAATTTTGAAGCGATTCTCGGAGTAGATCTTGTCATTGGTAATTAGCGAGTTCGAAGTGTAATTGAGGACACGTACGCACCCATGGGCTATTAATTTATTTGCAAAGTTTAAAGTAAATTTTTTTAGAATATTTAGGCGTCCATGCTAAGACTACAGCTGGCCTCGATATCTAGCAAGACTGCACCTCCAACCTCTGAGTGCAATCATATTTGCTATATTATTTTTGGACTATAATTGTTTAATTTACATATTTAATTTATGCATTTATTTATTTCTGCCTAATTAATTAGATGCATATTTTTTTAATCAAATTATTTAATTTATGTCGATTTGATTTATTGTGAATTTCTATATTAATTCATATTTATTGTATATTAATATTGAATTAGTGCAATTATGATTTTATGAGATTTTTAGATTTAATTGTGCATTTTTGCCAATATGAAAATATTTTAGCTTAAATTGCAATTTACCCATAAGGTTGGGGTAAATTTGTAAATATCTACTAAAGTTGAATTTTATTGGCAATTTACCAAAGTATTGGGATAAAATGGTATTTCTCAAAAGTTTGGGTTTTTCTGTAAATTTGAAAAGTTTTGTGGAAAATTATAATTATAAAAAAATTTGAATATTTTATGCAATTTTTCAAAATTTTAGAAAATGCTCGATCTTTATGCGGATTTGAAAAATAAAGTTGGACATAGGTTTGAATGTTTACCACATAGTACTAATGTAGTGAGAAATTTATTTTATTGCACATGTTGCGATGTGTTGCAAGCCTCTACTGTGGACATGTGTCTAAAAAGTGACGGTAAGTTTTCTGCCACAACGCATTTAGTATGTTGAGGCGTTGTAATGAATATCCCACTCCTTCTATTGGTGACACCATCATAACATGGAGGGTCACATGACCCATTAGTATATGGTATGTTATGAGATTTCATGCACAATGATTTTAAAGGTTTCCATATTTGGTTTTTCAATGGAATGGTGATAAGGAAGATATCCAAAGATGTGACTTTTAGTGATACAGGCATAATAATGTCATATTCTACCATTGGAGCAAAAGATGATGTTTTAAGCATGATGTCCAAGCAAGGAATGAAGGTGGTAATGCTGCTCGGGAGTTGTAAAGACGAAACGACGTAATTTTAGCTATTTTCGGATTACAATGGCAGTTTCATAATTTAGCTATTTTCGGATTATAATGGCAGTTTCGTAATTATTGTTATTTCCAGATTATAATGGCAGTTTTGTAATTATTTCTATTTTCGGATTATTTTTATTTAGGGTTAGTTTTAAGCCTTAGGATTACTTTCCTAATTATTTTATGGTCTAGATTGATTCTTAACCTAACCCTAATCTCTATATAAAGGGGACGTTACTAGTTTGTAAAAAAAACAACTTTGATTATTGATTAAATAGAATCTATTCTTGTTTTCAACAAGACTTGTGTGTTCCAAGTGAGGATAGTTCTTCTTCTACTTGTTGCATTTGGGAATTGATCTTCTTATCAAAGGTATTTACTTTGTGGCGAATTTCAATTTCATTCTTTGCCTT